>CANNZV010002227.1:23-108111 GCA_947561585.1 Caprella mutica
AACCCAGAAAGCAAATTCCACTTTAGTTTTTAATCGGACTAGGGGTTCAAAGATTTTGCATTCTATTTTAACTCATATTGATGATGTGAAATAGATACAAGGGACTTCGTAAAAGCAGTCAGAAAGAAAATAGTTAATGTAATCTAGATGATGAGACAAAACACCTTGCAATTGAACATTTTAATCATACGCAAGCTTATTAGCACCCAGGAGCTGTATCTTGAAGCTTTGGTGAATAAAAGAGAAGGGGGATGGCGTCCCTTGGGCCTTGAACTGTTGTAATTTCGATCAGATATTGTCTTTTTTCATTTTTTACCGTTTTTATTATCTTCATTTTTTTAACGCTACTTGCAGTTTTGGAGAATAGCGCTAGGGTTATGCTCTTCAACTACGAGGTCTTAGATTTTGTGTTTGGTAGGCTTCATTTACTATCAACTCTTCATTTTCCTCTTCCATCCGCGAGTCCAGCCACTGGTGGTTGTGTCCTTTTTCGTCACATTCCTTGGTAAGTGACTGCATTCACGGAGTAGCCATGAAAATAGTCACTGACGGTTGTAGGTGACATTGTTCATGGAGTTACTTTTCTTTCTTACTGCTTCTTCCAGTCCTTTGTATTTAATTTCCTTTTGACGTCAGCGAAATAGTCACGATATGACTGAAGCAGAAGTTAAACCCTTACTTAAATTAAATAAAGTATATAGCGATCAACCAAAATTAATATGTAAACATTATAGAAATAACAATAAAATAAATTTCTCCTGATAAGGTCCTTAAGTATCTCTATACAATACATTATGCATCATATCCCATCCGCGTTATGAAATAATTTTCATATTCACAAATAATTCTGTATCCAGTATACCTTACCAATCTATAAGAATGAAACGTAGCAAGTATAGAAGTTGGCTTTTCCTTACAATTGACTTTTTCTCTCTAATTTGTTTTACAATAATATTAATAGATACAGATTTTTTAACTGATTTACACTTCTTTAAGATTTGATAAAACTGTAGTTCCACCTATACAAGTATACAGTCATCAGTTTGAAATTTTATAAAGGAGTTTGAAGAAAGGATTACTACAGAAGGGATTTCTAATTCACCCATCACCAAAGTTAAAGGACGCAGGAAAGCTACTCCGTGAAAATACAATCACTTAGTATTAGTAACGCGAACAATGGTGACTGCACTTAAACATAGGTAGAGGGAAATGAAGAGGTTACAGAAAATGATGTCTACGAGTCTACCTATAAATTAGGAACTTAATACTACCGTTGCTGCTAAAAGCATACGCTGAACTTCTGATGTTTCTTGACAAATTTCTTTGTTCGATAATTGTTTTAAGAGTTTAATTTTCGTGCGATTTTAATATATTATCGCATATTGAGTAATACTAACCACATGCTTTGTAACATTTATTATCGGTGTTGTCATATGGCTTATTTATTTATAATTAAGTAATTGCAATAGTGTTGTTTATTTGCAAACCAGTGTGGTATGCGTTGTTTATGAAATAAGCTTATTAAATAAATGCTTTTGAGAGGTAATTTTATTATGGGTATCACAATCCTGTCCAAATTAAAATATTTCATTGATAATGGTGTAGGGAATGTCCATATTCACGCATAATTAAACTCTCTCTAAGCTGTCGGAGGACGCTCAGTTACTGATACTTCTAATTAGTTTGCAAAGCACTAGTGGTATAGAAACGAGAAAACTGTCCATTTTAATAAATCAATCTCCTCTAATTTTCATTATTCCATGGAAGTTAATATATCCAGTACGTGAGTGACTTTAAAGAAAAACTGAACTCAGCTATTGCGAGAAGTAGATTAAACTATTTTTATAGGAGATATTTCTTTTTTTGGGCTAAGACCGCTGAGTCCACAAATGGGATATACAAAAATTGAGAAACACTAATAGTATATATTTTTGTAAATTATGATGATTCATGCCAAATACAAATTTATTAGCTATAGCTATAAGCTGTATATTTCGCTTCGGCTAAAATTTCCATCTTCCCCCAATTGAAGGGCCACAAGCCAAAGTCTCTTAACCGCAAAAATCGGGTTGCTCAAGGTAAAGTCTCTTAAGCGCTTAGCACCAGTGAAAACTGTTACAATCTTGATGTGCTAAGCGCTTAACACTCACGTAAAACGGTTGAAGTTAGTGGCAAACAAGAGTCTCTTAACCGCATCTCATTGCATAAAAAACGGAGCGAGGGTAGACTCAAGTATTAACCTTGTTCTTATTAGGTTCATTATTAGACTCTTCTATTTATATGGAATGTAATATGTTTCCAATTTTTATAATATAATAGCGGTAGATATATTGTACTATAAAAACAATAATTTTTAGAGGCCTGCAATAATTACTTCAAATCACTTAGGTGATGAAGAATAATATAAATCACGTAATTTAAGTTGACATGATGTAGTAAATTATAGCAGTTCATTTTAATTTCGATTTCACGAAAGCTGTATCTTTAAGCTGCTAATTTCACATAAGCACTTCTTAACATCTTTATTTGACTAAACTTTAAATTACATTTTCATTCTCTGTTGCTCAATATGCAAGTCTTTAATTATCTTGTTTTTAATAAAGTAATATATTTAAATAATTGTTAACATTGCATTATACTTTCAATCACACAATATCAGGAGAGGTTAGTTGAATTAAATGTTTAGTAGAATGATGGTAGTGAACATAAATATATTTTTTAATCTATAGTAGTCGGTTCCAATTTAGTCATTTGCTTTAGTAATTACAAATAACTTCAAAACAATAACACTCACAAATTATCTGTACTGTACAGAAAAATAACTGTATTTATATTGATTATTTAACATTGGACAAATTTCACATTTCCAAAAATAAACTTTATTAATTGTAATGTATATATTTTAGGATTGGTGTGGGTAAACTACAGATTGGTAAATAACAAAGAACAGTGATTTGGGAATTTAACATCCTGCGGACACTTTCACTCCAAGCAAATCTTTTTATTGCTTTAATCAATGAAGCTGATGCTTCTCATCATCTTGCTGCAAACCGCATGGAATTTGATAGCATATTTTTGTTATTTTTATAATAAAAACTCTACAATACCTATTTTACTTCACTTACTAATTTTAGGTCTGAAGAAGAAGAATGAACACTATTTGTTTTGATTGTCAACTAGGCATACTATAACCATTTATTATTCGTGTAAAGGTATGCAATTGGATAAAATTATTATAGGAACGTTTATATACTTTAGGAAACAAGTTATATCTTAATTAAACAAAAGCCGAAAACTTATTGTTTGTTCATAAATTAAAAACAAAACAAGGGGGTACAATCTTCTTTCTAAGCGTCAGGTTAGTGATTCACTCTATTGTTGCTCACAGAGTATCAAAAACATTATAGCCAAATAATATAAATATACCGAGTCTAATTGTATGCGGTTTGCAGAATGATGATCGTAGACCTTAGTTCTATAATATTATGTAATAATAGAAGAAATAAATCTGGCGGTATTCATACAGATATTACTTTTATTAGTATCGACAATACAGATGAAGATTTCACAACTATAATTAATATATTTTAAATTTCATGAAGGAAAATAATACAAATAATGGAGTTTTGCATGAGAACATTCCAAATGAAAAAAAAAATAGAATATATACTTACAATTACGAACCAAATACAAGAAGGTAAGATGAACTAAATAATTGATGCTGTACTTCTAATTATCAATACTGTATGTAGCTACTCTAAATAATGAAAAATGTAAATTAAGAGTAATACCATAAGTTAACTGTTAACAACTAGACTAGTATTGTGCTGAAGAGACACCAATCAATGTAATAAATTTATATTAGTAGGGGATTTAACGTCTGTTTCGGAACAAAATGCCATATCACTAAAGTCAAAAGAAAATTAAATACAAAGGACTGGAAACATAAGTGGAGAAGAAAAGTGGTTACATGAGCAGTGATACAAACAACTGTTATTACAAAGATTATGGATGCAGAAAAGCTCCTCCGTCACTTACAAAGGAATGTGATGAAAGACACAAGCACCGGTAACTGCACTTACGGATAGAAGAGGTGATAGTAAATGAAGCCTACGAGCCTACCAAACACAAAATCTAAGAGGAAAATGAAGAGGTGATAGTAAATGAAGCCTACGAGACTACCTAACACAAAATATAAGACCTCGTAGTTGAAGAGCATAACCCTAGCGCTATCCTCTAAAACTGCAAGTAGCGTTAAAATATGAAAAACAATCTATAAACCACATTACAACAGTTTGGGTCCAAATGGAAGGCACCCCCCTTCTCTTCCATTCACCACAGACAGTTTCAGAATAGAACCTCTGGCAGCTTAATATAATCAAATGATCATAGTTAATTTTTAAGGAGAAAGACAGATTGACAGAGCTAGAAATTTATCATCATTTAATGATCAGCTTTATTATTTTTAAAAGGAAGATTTAACGTCTGCTTCGACTCTGAGAAACATTCAGAAAATAAAGTGGCTCCATTAACAATGTTACCTATCACCAGTCTAGTGACAATGCAATTGGATGGAGAAAAGCTCGTTTCATAGAAGTATTAAAGTTTCACACCAAGAAATGTGACTGAAAGGGACACAAGCACCGGTGGCTGTACATATGGATGGAAAAGGAAACGAAAATGTGATACTAATCGAAGTCTACCAAAAAAATTTAACATCGTAATTGAAGATCATAACCCTAGCGCTATTCTATAAAACTGAAAGTAGCGTTAAAAAATGATAAACATAGAAATCCAAAACAGTTTGGAACCCAAGCGAGGCATCTCCCTTTTTCTTCCATTAACCATCGACAGCTTCAAGACGGAGCTCCTGGGGTCAATTGAAGAGGTACCTAAAAATGAGTGTGGATGCAATATTGATAATTTAATAATGATACAAAAAATGAAAAACATGCTATTAAGATTCTATATTTGTTGTAAAATTCCGATAGCTAGTTATAAATAGCAGCTAGTTACATTTTTTTGATCAATTATATAGCTATTTTGAATGCAATAAATTAGATAGATATTTATTGTATTTTTTGATATAGCTAATGCATATAGCATATTTATTTAAATTTGAGAACTTACTTTAAAATTTTAAATACTTCTAATTTTACATTCAATATTAGAGAATACAGCTAATTTTAATTATTAAGCTCATTTGTTACCAAAGCATGATCTTGGACCAATCGCTTTAGAATTAGTTAATCATATATATAACTCATTAAACAATTAACTTTAAATTACATCTACATGAGATCAATATGATGATGACTTACAATTAGGAGCATCTACTCAAACTACACATGTATGTATGCAGTGGCATAACTGATGTTTGAAGGCATATCAGAGCAATCTTGGGACAGTTGCACACCTGTTAAATAAAATACATTCATTAAAAGGTCATAAAATTAAAAAGTTAGATGCATTAGAAAGTAGCAAATTCAGTTCGGAAAAAAATATTTGGATAACAGTTACCTAACTGTGGTGATCTTACATAATTTTTATCTTTTAAAAAATTTGCAAGGGAGCTCTCTGAATAAGTTTGTGATATAATTCTAATACAATCTTTAAAATAGATTTGTTCTGCTCTGTTATATAAAAATATAAAAATCATTTTAAGATAGATAGGGTGAGTATTGAGTAAAAAACTACAAAAGGCTCTTGGTTTTGTAGTCACCTTCCTGTGCTTTAATGTAAATATTTTTCTATTTACAGTAAATGCAAATACATTTTTAACTAGCTATATTCAACTAAGTATATTGTGATAAGCATAAGCTAAATGCTCGAGTTCATAATAGTCTACTTCTATATTTATTTATTCTTTCCCATCACTAAACTGTTTACTTTTGAACAGCAAGCTGTTGTGCATAATAAAAAATTAAAAAAAAAACAGATCAGCTGTTCAAATGAAAATATTATATTTTTTAGATTATTTGGATGAAAAGAGGATGGTACTTTATACTGAATATTAATTTTCGCATCAAATTAGCTACCGAGTTTAAACTCACTACACATTTCCCAGTAGCTAGATATTGTTTTCCATCTTCACTTTTATCAAGATAATTAAGAACTTTCTTTGCTATATTTAGATTAATTGTAATGACAAAATAGAACTACTTTGGCAATAAAATAACATTTTATGACTTTGGTTAGATAATTAGATTTGACTCGATTTACAAAAAAATGTTCATAATAAATTTGTGAGATAACTTAGCTGCAATCATTTGACAAATATTAAACACAAAATTCTCATTCAAAGAGATAAAAAAAAATGATTCAAAATATTCAGTTTTTGAACATTTTTAGGAGAAAAATCATTGTTAATATCAATTAGCCAACTTCAGACATATTATTATGTAGTTATGGTACTTTAATTATCTATAGCTACCTTCAACATATATATACAGTGAAAAGTCTACTCACATAGCAAATCAAGATGACACTACAAGTTATCCAAGGGTGAAGTATCAGGAGATGTCCTTTCCCAAGTCTTGATAGATTTATCTGAAAGGAACAATTGTTTAGAGATTTTGTTAATCATATTACTGATCAGAAAATTTAACTGTTCATGACACACAACACACAGCATATTGATAAATTATAGCTACTGTATTTAATTATCAATACATAAAATTTAAAATATTTTCAACAGGTTGCATAATCATAAGATTCCTTCTTTAGATGGTTTCAAAGTTTTTGTTCTCTAAGTTGACCTTTATTATCAACTGTCCTATTCTTAAGCCAAAAATGAGTAGCTTTTCAGAATATATTTATACCAATAACTTGACTACCAATAAGTAGCTACACTAAAAATCGTATCATTATGGACCATTGCCGCCATAACCAAAAAACAAAAAAGTAGTTTCAAGTTTATGAATATAAGCTAAATAATTGTTTAGTAGTCATATTTTCTATTTCATTTTCCAAATATTTTAATTCATAGTTGAAATTTAAAAACAACTTTTTTTGATAACAGTAGCCAATGCAAAATATTTGCAAGTTTGAATGAAATCACTATCTTTAGACAGATAAACCAATCACACATTTATAGACAATAACTTATTAAATTTAGCGTCGGAATAATATCACTGCGATTATTTACCCACAAGTGCGATGCAATTACCCTAATTCTTAGTAAATGTATACTGTTAAATGATTAACCATCAGAGATACAAGATTGAAAATAGGTACACATCATTATCGAAATGATATCTTAGGATGGTATAAGTATGGAGCTTCTTCCTGAATTGGTTCTTATGTTAGATCAAAGTTTGCAGGAAAGTGAGATGGAATAGTAGAATACCCTAGACGATGATAGGATTTAGTGAAAAATGATTAAATTGGAATTATAAGTAGCTACTTTACTTGCTTTGATGCTCTCAATAGGTAAGACTGTTATTATGTACATGAATCTACAAATCAACTCTTTAGCTGAGGATTTTCAAATTCATTTAAATGTTAGAATGGAGAGAAATTCTTTAGCAATTTCAAATATATATATTTTTGAAAATGAAAATACTGGACTTATTAAGCATTTTGCTCATAATTATACTTCAATTAGTAATATGGATCGAAGTTTGGTACTCCAGTTTTATCCAAATTAAATTGGCTATTTAACTAACAATATAGGTTTTACTGTAAGCATGTTAAGATACCTAAACTCATCATTCTTATCTTACCCAAACTTATAAAGTATGCTATGTAATATCTCATCAATATTTGATACACCAAAATAAAAAATTATTTAAAAAAATCTGTAATATACTGGGTGGCACGAAAGAAATGAAACCCATTTTCAAATTTTACTCATTACTCATCAAGATTTTGGCTACAAGTTACAAGCCATGACCCACTATAAAAAATTCTGCTGACCAACAGATGAATTTTGGAGGATAAATACTTCGTTTTATAAAATTTGCATCAATTCAATCTTAATATTTGAAATCTGCAAAACTTCGGAGTTAAGTAATCAATTCATCAGTAAAGTCCTAATTTTCAAAAGTGGGCCTCAACATTCCATTCCCAATTTAAATATTTCCATCTGTGGAGCAAATACTGCCTATTTGCCTAAGTAAGCTTGTTATGCAGTGGTGTGAGCACTATTGGCTGGTAGCTATTACCAGCTCACTCTGGAAAACTGCTTAGGCTAACAGATGAACTCTATATGCTAAATGCTGCGGATTATACAATTTTTAGCAATTTACCATTAATTTTTTAAGTCTGTAAAACTCCAACAGAGTAATTAGTTCATCAGAAAGCACCTATTTTTCCAGACTGGCCGGGGCTGAGTACCAGCCATATTTTATTGTATTTTGAACTTTTTGCAAGACACTGACAAGCAGCACCATAGATTATTTTCTAGTAGCCAATACTTCAACAACATACTACTTAGGTATGTTCTACTTAACAAAGAATATCATTATTAAACTAATCACTGTAATCTAGATTTTACAATTAAAATAATAATTTACCTAATACATACAAATAACAGATTCAGACATACTTCAAAAAGTCAATAATCAATAGTTTGGAGTGTTAATTCTCCCAATTAGGTTGGTTTTATTTTTTGTACTTAACTATTTTTATTTTAGGGTGTAGCTACTTTAAGCTTAATATTTTAATAAAATTAAATTAATGGAAACTTCATAATAAAGAGTATTTAGTTAAATTAATTTGTTGGCCTAAATAATTTTTGATAGTGGTTTTCAGACTATTATTTATAGCAATATTTGCTTAGAAGAATTAGTTCAAATTTTAGCACGAATAAATATTTCAAATTAAATGTTGAATTATCAATATAACAGCAAACTTTTGGACATAACCCAGTATGTAATTGGTCCACAAGAACCCACTTGCATTTTCAAAAAGCTAAAAAAAATCCAATAGCTTATATCCAATTTAATTAATAGTAAACATTAATTAATGATAAACATAAGCATTAATAGTAAGCATAAGAATTAATAGCTAGAAATCCACCGACGTTGCTGGAATATTATTTTCAAAGGGGAAAAACTATATTTAACTGTGAAAGAAACAAAAAAGTGACTAGGTAAGTAGCTAGGTTAAAACTTAAAGTAAATAATAACTAGTATCCTTTGGCTACACTGCAAGAACTGGTAAAGTGTTCAAGAAATCCTCTAGTTTGCTTTCTGTTCTCAGTAAATTGTAAAATACATGTAAATATAAGAAAATTAAACATTGTAAGTACAGAAAATGTTAAAAAATTCCCATTCTATCATACTCTTGGTCTATGTAGTAAGTAATCAATTTTAGCTAATGCCCATCAGTCTTAACTATTCTTCAAAGGCTGGAGAAAAGACCAAGATATTATGGTAACAAGTTGATAGATTCTGCCCACATCTCAGTCTGCAAAATATGGGACATTCTCAACATTTCCTGTGACAACAATCCTTAATATGAATTAATAATCATATCCCCCTATACTAATTATATTTAGCTACATGTATTTTTACTATTTTACATTATTAAGTCGAGAACAAATAGCAAAATAAGAGGTAAAGATTTCTTGGAGAACAGTTTACCAGTTCGTACAGTCTGGGAATCTGCCAAGACAGGCCATTAGAGAACTATAAAGTGTTCAAAAATAAATCCTCTATTTAGGCTTCTGTTCTCAGTAAACTACATGTAAATATAGTAGAAAATTAGAGATTGTTCACACAGAATTTCAGAAAATCTTAAAAATGTCCCATTTTCTGCTAACTGACTGGGAATCTGCTGATAAGCTGAGCTTAATAGCATGAGCTCAACTTCACATCAAATTAAAATATCTGAAAGTCAGGAGACCCTGAAGTCACTGAAAGAAGCTACATTATGCAGAATGGGCTAGGATATCTGAAATTTTTGAGTTATAAACAACAGCCTTAACTCTGCTTAGATATTGATACTAGCTGTATTAGGTACATAAATTAAATTTATAATACCAAGTTGTTTTTACAAAATTACAGATAGTGCCTAGAAACCTACCTATATAATTTAGCTACAGTATGAATATTTAATAATGAAACAAGAAACAGATAATTGGATACTACTCATCCTGAGTCATCCAGTCTGCAAAGCGCATTCATATCCCCGAAGACCTTTGGAGACAAATTTTGAGGGAAAATAATTAATTTTCCTAATCAATTCCAATGTTTATATGTATTTGTGTTTTTATTGGAGACATTTTGCAAAAGTCTGGTCATTTTGGAGACAAATTTGAAAATCTTTGAGGCAGATTTACCACACTTTACAGACTGGTTACTCATACACTCATACTAGGTCCTACCTACTCCACTAACTGCAGCTCCAGGTAAAATAGTAATTCTCATAAACTCTCTACCTACTTGTCCCTTCAAGATTTAAGACTCCAGCCTCCAGGTAATAAAGCATGTCCAAACTGAGGCAAACTCGCCATTTTAATGGCGAGTTTGTGCCAGACTTAGATATTTTGAGCCCTTCAATTGCAAATGGAGAGAAATATCTAATTTTCTTTTATGCTACACTACATTTAAATTGTTATTTTGAGGAGATTTAATGATAATTTGGTCATTTTGGAGAGAAATTTGGTCATTTTTGATGGAAATGGAGAGACAAATGGAGAGTTTATTAAACAAAGAGATATACTATTTTACTATGGTCTTAAGCTAGCCTGACCTAGGCTCAAATTGTCATAAATTCTATCCTAAAAAACATTGTATGATCGTACTAATTGTAGGACTACCCAGAGGACTCTACTGCCTGAACCAGACTGCATTTTATGGTAAATTCCGCCAACATGTCGGTGGAATTTTGCCCTCTTTGAAAATAAAATTCTAGCTAAGTTGGTGGATTTCTAGCTCTTGCTGCTCTGTATTCCTAACTATGTAACCATTAATCTTCACTTTTTAGTAGAAAATCAGCCTAATTTTTGGAAATTGTTGGTGTATTTTTTCAACTTTTAGAAAAAGTCAGTGGAATTTTGTGCACCAAATACAGATTGATATCTACATTTGCAATGAAGGCCCGAAGTTCTCTATTTGCTCAAAATAATTGTCATTAACCCACAAATAAAATAGCAAGAATGAACATCCAAATCATCCATATTTCAGAGGCTGGTAAATTGTAAGCCAATTTGGCTCATTTTTCTTTTTTTGAAGATTTCAAGCCAAAAATTAACATTGGAAGTTGGAACATAGGAATTAATTCATAATTTTAAGCCAATTAGGAATAGGTATCTGATTTTTATCTTTTGAAATATTATCATGGATAGACATAAGTTTTAATAGGTACTAGTCAGTGAGCCACAAGGTAGTTAGTACCTGGGGCTGGGGTTTATATAAAAGTTCATTAACTGGCCCGGCTAGTGAGTAGTCTGTATTTGGTCCACAAAATTCCACTGACTTTTTGAAAAAGCTGAAAAAAATCCACCATAAATTTCCAGTAATTTGGCTGATCCACCAACATTTTAGTGATTTTACACATTTTTCCACCGAAAATTAATGATAATATAGGAATAAATAGCTAAAAATCCACCAACTTTGCTAGAAAACTTCCACCGACATGTCAGAGGAATTTACCATGAAATACAGAGTTAAAGCCATGTCAGTTAAAGCCAATTAATTAGCTTATATTTGAAATGGTCAAATCTCAGATATGTCTAATTGGCTTTAAATTTTGAATTAGGTAATTCCTTTTTTCCCATGTTAATTTTGGCTTGAAATCTTCAAAAAATGAGCCAAATTGGCTTGGTTTATAGTATTTGTTATTAAATTTTGGCTCAAAAATTGGCTTACAATTTTTCAGCCTCTGAAACATGGTAACAGACTGGTAACTGGGTCCTACTGAACTAGTATCTCTCAACTTAACTAGAGTCTAGTCTGCTAGAGAGCTCAGAGAGGCAGGTAACCTACATAGTACATACTAGCCATGTTTTAGAGTAAGTAGGTACCTATGTCAGTTAAAGCCAACTATATAATTGTCTTAGATTTCAAAAGGTCAATACCTACTCAGATAAGTAGGTATACCTAGGTACCTAATTGGCATGCAATTTTAAATTATTTCTTATGTCCCTATGTTAATTTTGGCTTGAAATCTACAAAATAAGCTAAATTGGCTTAGGTAGCTCGGAATTTTTGTGAAATTTTTTGGCTCTAAAATTGGCTTAGGTACCTACAATTTTCCAGCCTCTGAAACAAGACATACCTAGGTAATAGCTACCTAGGTATATACCTTCCTACTATTTTGTAATTTTAGCTTATAAGCCATAGCTAAGTGGTACAACTTCAGGATATAAAACAAATTAAACTACCAATCTTGCTACCTAACTAGGTAGATTGGCATAGCCCAGGTACATTTTCAAACTCAAAATATCAAGAGACGAGTGACCGCCATGACGACTTACCTGATGAAGAGGTTTTGTTATACAAACATATTTCGAGCGGATTCTCAATGTTAATAATGAGTTTTTGGACCTAGATTTACAATTTAAACTAGGTATAGGCATTTCTAATTTCAAATCTCTACAGTGTAACAGATCTAAAGCACAATGGAATGGTCTTGAAATTCGTGCCGAATTAGGCGGTAATAAAGGGTTGAGAAACAAAAGCTAAGCGTAATGATTGGTATACAGTTTCAAACCCTTTATAAAAACTGTTTGTAGATTCCAGTATCTTCAAACAGATTTAATTGTTTGAGAAATAGTTCGGCTAAGTGTTTTATACTATATTCAGATTCACAGCATAAGCTGTATCTACTCCAAATATATTTCAAGGAACTGAATGAGTTTATCAATAAATACATAGGTAGTTTTAAAATTAATAAAAATATTATTTTATATACCTAATGGTTTATTGATATTCCTGATTCAATTTACGTACTTTTCATCGAATGAATCATTCTTTCCGGACTAAACCTATACTTTTTTATTACATGAATAGTTATTACAATTCATTATCCATAATTATTGTATATATACACTCCCATAAATAACATTGCAATAATTAGCTATATATATACTTCGTTTTCTATGCCTGCACTTCGTTTTCTATGCAATGAGATGCGGTTAAGAGACTCTTGTTTGCCGCTAACTTCAACCGTTTTACGTGAGTGTTAAGCGCTTAGCACATCAAGATTGTAACCGTTTTCACTGGTGCTAAGCGCTTAAGAGACTTTACCTTGAGCAACCCGATTTTTGCGGTTAAGAGACTTTGGCTTGTGGCCCTTCAATTCTCCCTTAGAGGAAGCTACCTCTTCAAGGTAGCTTCGATAATGATGAAATGTAAACTCTACTGTTTTAATGTTTGGTGTATTTACTTAGATTGCTTTACTATAAACAGTAAAGTAAAGATTTTGTCACTATTGACATTACGGGGATAAAGCTTTCTCCCATATACCCACACGAGCCATTAATTAACCTATCATTATAAAATTATTTATAATACTGCATATAATGTTATCTATCGATGGTTGCGCTAATGAAAGATCCAAAGCCGTTGCAAACCGATTGACCGATTACAATATATATTATTATTTAAGGTGTTCCAAAGTTTTCCCTATTCACAACGAGATGATCCAAAGTGAAGAAGATATCGTAGAAAAGGGGATAGCGACATTTGCTCCATGCACTAGCCACTAGGATGTTTACCATGGATATAGCAAGGCAGAAAAAATAGAAAAGAAGAGGAAGAAGTTGAGAAATATACAAAAGAAAGCTGAAGAAAAAGGGCACCAAACAAAACTTAAATGCTAAAATATAATAAAAGCTCCATCAGTAATCTATCTAAGAATATATAGATATACAAAACTCGCTTTATCTTTGTAAGTCTCATGTATGGTGTTAAATAATAATTTAGTTTATGAAAATCATCTCGATTATAATGTTTAGAACTATGTGAATTGATTAAGTTTAATAGTTATTATTATTTGATTAATTAAATTTGAGCTTATTCTTGTGAGTTTCGTAAGATTTGTTCTGTATTTTCAAATGTAACTGGATTAAATGCAATATTTTATTTACTATTATTACAATTTTAATTTATCATACGTATTCCTGTACAGTTACGTAATTCTCTATCAAGATCTGGGGCAACTAAAAAAGCCCTCAACACCATAAGTTCCATCAAACTGACAGTATATTCATATAAGTATATAATACTATATAGGGAATTAACTGCATAGTCTAATCTCCCGTATAAAACTCTTTCAAACATATAAGTGTGTTTCGATTTGAAATGTAATTTATTTGTAAAAAATATTTCGTCAACAGTTGATTCTTCATCCTAATATATGATACTCTTATGGTATACTCTTATATGATACTAATATAGTTTTTACCTTACAAATGCGATTCCTTGTTTTCGAGCCACCCTATACAATGGGAACACCCTATATAGTTTTCGAGCCACCTATAGAATCTCTTCTCGGTAGATTTTAATGTCCCAGTTTTATGAAACTAAATCTTAACTTACTTCAGTAAATAAATTATTTTTTCAGTAAATAAATTATTTTTCAGTAAGTTATTTAATCTGGACTCGAATTAAGTAGTAATTATAAAATTGAATCCACTACTAAATAGAACTCTATAAATATCCTATTGAGCTCAGCTTTAATATCGGCTAAATAGAACTCAGCATATAGTAAATTCAAGTCTGTAAATTTGGTAGATGCCTTTTTCTTTTCCACACATTGTAATTGTATATCTGTCAAATAAAAAATTAAGATCAATGAATTTAAATGTCTAAATCTAGGTCATTAGTTATAGTTTAACCTTAAATGTGCATATTTCAAAACTATCTATGATCTAGGTCAATAGTTATAAATTTATAGATGAAGATTTCAAAATTTCAATTCTTAGGTGTCGCACATTTGCTAATAATTGGGAAAATTTGTGAAATTTCAGCATCATACACAATTACTCAAAATACTACAAAACTCCTACGATTGTCTACAAGGACAGTTGCCAGATCAGAATATCATAGGGACAAGGTTAATATTGATTTTCTGATTCTCAAGCCTCCGTCCCTTTTTCGTAGATGATTGCAAAATAAATACTATCTTCAATTTTTGTTCCTTTAAAGTAAATCTCAAATCCAAGAATTTTGTGATCAAATTTTAATTATGAAATTGGTGGTTTAACTTTACATCGGAACAAAAGGCAAAATAAATACAAGGAACTTTAAGAAGCAGTCATAATGGAAAGTCAATGAATAAAGTCACTAACTATCAGGTGACTGAGCTCATGGATACAGAAAAGCTACTATAAAGGAATATGATAAAAGTGACACAAGCACTGGTGGCTTCACTTAATAATTGAAGAGGAAAATGAAGAAGTGATAGTTTTAAGCCTACGGCCCCACCTAACACAAAATTGTAAGATATAGTTCATGAATGATATACCTGAAATAAAAACAAGTTTGATGATTATATAATATATATAACGAAATTGTGAATATTGAAATATTACAAACAAAACCTTTGGTAAATTTAACCATAAACTACACCGCTTAAATCATGACACCTGTCTTTTTGATAGATTTGCAGTATTTCGATTTTTAGCGATATTTCGTTATATTTAGAGGTGTAATATAGTTTGATCGAAAGAATTATTCTTATTTGTTTAAGATATCCTGCCTTTGATAGTCTCTAAGTTATATTGAGATATTGCTATTGGGTGTTAAAGAGTTGTAAAATATAATATACGATAATACGAATTTAATTTATTTGATTTCAAAAGAATTGATAAAGAATTTGAAACTTACTCACCAAAATAATTCATTCAAATGTTAATAAACAACATAATTTAATTGATACCATGCATCTTTGAATATTCAATTAAAATTCACTAATTAGTATCTTCGTTGTCATTTACTATTAACTTATTGGCACCTTTTCCAGTTACTACGAAGAGGCGGGGTTTATCCTAAGCAACGGTGCCACATCTCAAAATATTGACTGAAAAATCCACGGTTAATATTCTAACTGTATTCATAATTTGTTTCCCTGATAATTGTCTCGTTTTCGCTAGCCTACCTCCCACAGGTGACAGACAGGACGAGTCCTAATTTTTTACTTCTTTTAAGTTATTTTATTGATATAAAATTCTAAATACTATATATTATTCTATGTTTTATTCGCATTTGACATATGGAATATCCATTTGGGGTGGTTGTGGTGTCACCAATATAAGAAAAATAGATAAAATTCATCACAAAGCTTTGGCACTACTAACCGATATCCCAAATAGACATAATCATCTCTCTTATCAAGATGTTTATACGTATTTTTCTCTTTCTTTCTTCCATAAATTTGTTTCATTATATAGCCATATTCCTTATTTCAGCAATAAAATACTGTAGCTTCGACCAGTTCATCGCCATTCAACTAGATCTAGAATTCATAATAAATTAACTGTTCCTAAACTAAATAAAACTGTCGTCACTCACCGTCAATAGTTTTACAATGCTGTAACTAGGTGGAATGAACTACATACCGAATTAAAAGACATCTCTAGTAACAAGGAATTTAAATGTAAATTGAAGCGATACTTGTATATTAATTGATGAATGAGGTATTTTTTTAAACTTTTAATGTCCTTTGCTCAATAAAAAATGTATCGTTAATAATAACTTTGCCCAATAAATGGGCTACCTGGATGGGCTTCAGAAAAAAAAATCCTGTTTATGTTTTCTTTTTATATTTGTAGCCTATTTTGAATGTATGTATTTGATAAAAAATGTAATCTGTATTTATTTTTTCTGAATAAATTATTATTATAATAAATTGGTAATTAAGCTCGAGTTAGTTACTTAAAGGGGCAGTAAACCTCAAAAAAATATCCTTTTTAGTCGTGAAATTTTTGTTAGTAATTAGTTGTATACACACGAGAGTTCATTCGTATTGTATATCACTAATACTAGTATAAAAATATATGGTTAGGATTCAGTTTAGTTACAGTGGTACTTTTTTCGAGTCATGTCTTGAAATAAGTACCGTTCGTAGACATAGAAAAGGGAGACTTTTTTGTGATAATTTCACGCTAACTAAAAAAAACATCAAAATTATATTCCAGTTGAAGGATCTTTCCCATTTGACGACCCCCACCAAATTTAATTAAAATTATTATTTTTATAAGTATTTTTGTCCATAGAATCCGAACATCATAACCGTTTTTTGTAGAAATGAATTGTATCGTAAATATATAATTAGAAACTTGTGAATTATGCAATAACCAAATAGGGTAAGTTCTTAATTTTCGATCAGAACTACATCTTCGTTCATATAAGATAAAATAATAGAAAAATTGTTATTATTACACAGTGCTATCTAATACTGGTTTGCAGAAGTATTATGTAACATTCTGTAATAATAATAATTTTTATAGGACCGAAGATGTAGTACTGACCGATAATTAAGAACAATTACCCTAATCGAAGTATTGTGTTCAGATACGTCAAGTAATGCGACATGTTCGATAGGTTTTTCTGCCAATTTGCCTGTTTATTTATATATGCCCACACATATTGTGATTTATGTATTTTTATTATTTTAATATTTTGAATGTAATATTTATGTATGGTAAACCACTATCAAATAAATTAGATATCCAATGCTACTTTTAGTTATGATATACTATTAACTTTCAAGTACTAGGCTACCTACCAACTGTTAGTTTTTAGTAATCGTACGGTTCCACATTTTCGAAACATACAGGAAAAACCTAGAGAGCTTAGCTACCTATGCATACCTAAATCGGTTTTGTAGATAAATTTTGATCTCAGGCCAATTTTTGACATATGCCACGCCTACTCTATATAACATGATTATTTTCTAACTCATAGAAAATGGAATGTTTGAGAAGTAACAATAATTTAAAAAATATGTGCTATAAAGTCTATAATATATCTTTTAATAACATTTTGCTATAAGTCTGACCTGTGATTTTGATAATTAAAACGGGGCTGCCAGAATTGATAACATAAATATTTTTCATTATGTATGCTGTACTAACCTTTATCATCCTTCTCTTCAGTCGTCATAACAGTCCAATGTCGTTCCAACAATTTGATTTAATGATATTATTCCTGTATTCTTTCATACTGGGGTTATAAATAGGGGGACGCTGTTCAACTTCGATAATAAAATTTTCTGCGTCAAACATTTTAATTCTAATGGAGCGCGCCGAATTGTGTGTCACAGACCAGTAAAATATAAGCACAGTATATGTACTGTGGTATAAGTTTTAATGCTGCTTGCGTGGACACAACTGCAGTTACTGCACTATTATTTAAGATGAGAGCAATGTTGCCAGATTCCTCGTTTCTAAAATCTGGAGAAATATCACTGAAAGATCTGGACTTTTTAAAAAAAAATTGGTTCAATTTCGCTGTATAAAATAAAATATATGAAATCTAATTTATTGTACAAAAACAATTTAGAAATTGAGAAACAATCAGAGAACGAAGGTGCGTGACTCCAGTCAGATTTAAATTTATCAGGGGAAACTAATTTAAATTAATTAGAAGGGAGACTAGACCAAAATAATCAGAAGTTAATGAGCTATTTTAACCATTGTTGCAATACTGTAATCATTTATAGTTTCCATTTATTTGATAATATAGTTAACAATATCTTTAATATACAATTTTTTCCTCACCCGTTTTAATTAACAGTGAAGACCATATACGGTGATATACTTAATGATTTACCACACCTAGAAATTTTTTCCACAATAGGTTAAATAAAAACCTATTTATTTGAAAGGTAAATTTATAGCATATATTATTAAACATCAACTAGTGGTTACCCGTGCAAAATGCACGGTAATGTGCATATATTATTAGGTATTTTTTTAAATATTTATATTTGAAGGACATTGCCTGTTGTGTTTGTTGATACAGATTTCATATCCAGATTTCCACTACATTTCATAAGAATTAGGTACCAGAAAGAGTAATTTTCCGTCCCGTGATTTCACCAATTTGTGTAGATACTGTCGTATAGATCGTAAGTTATCATATAAGATAGCTGTATAAATAACTACAAATTACAAAAACATTCTTCAAATAATCACATTATGAAATTTTAAAACAATTAGCTACATCGATCAATTCAATGCTTGAAATAGAAGAAATAAAATCTCCATATATAGATAGGGTAAGTTACACTACGTCGGACAGTTCATTAAGTCGGACAGTTGGCAGTTATTTGAATATATCTCGACAGTCTGAAATCAGAGAGCGTGGCTTCAAAGTTCATTGTGTTAATCATCCTTAACTATATCTATATCCATATTATCAGAGAAATACACATAATAGTTTTCAAGTTAATGAATCGAAAATGAATATTTTGATCTTTTCAGTGAATTTGAACTGAGCATCCAGCAAATTTGACGTGCAGTTAAGTAATCATAATTTCACTCCATTAGCTTTGATTCGCACAACCCGCCATTGTTTACGTTCGATGTGAGTGTTGCCATTCGTTTTCTAAAGGTTTTATACAGTGTTGCCCCATATTAAAAAAATATGATTTGTCCGATATTATGTAACCAATATTAGCAGTTCTATTTTACTCGGACACTTGTCCGAATGAATTGAATCGTTATAAATATAGTTTCAAATTGTCGGACAGCCATGTTTAATCTCTTGTAGATGAACTAACTTAAGGACTGTTCAATAAGGAACATTAATAAAGTTTGTATACAATATATTTGAATATTTCAGATAAATAATGGGTTATATTTTTCTTCATTATTCCTATTTACAAAATTATTAGCATATCGTTCAGTAGAAATGGCACCTCGTAAAAAAAGCTCTAACAGTTCTTATACTGAAGATGCTCTATTGAAGGCCTTAGCAGAGATAAAAAATCGTACTTTGACTATTCGTAAAGCTTCTGAAAAGTATGGAATTCCTCACTCAACACTTGGTGATAGAGCATCTGGAAGATTTGGACCCTCGACTGCTATCCATGGTACTTACATATTAATATATTTTTATTTAGGTAGCCTATTCTGAATTAATTACTTCTTACACTAATTATAGTATACTATATAGGTATAGCCTTATTGAACAGCTAGTGTAATGTATAAAAATAATAATAAATGTTTCCTTTTAATATAACAGGAAGACTTTGTAAGCTAAATGGTTATCAAGAAGAAAGACTTGTTAAACATTTATTGTACAGAGCAGCAATCGGTAATGGAGCAACACGTAATGATGTCAGATATATAATCAAGGAAGTGCTTGACAAAGCAGATAGAGATGAAGGTATCTATTTACTTGAATTAATTTATACTTACCTAATTTGTTTTTACATAAGCCTGTATGCATTTAAATATCCAATTTTTTCATAATCATTATTTGTAATTTCTAACGTTGCTTTAACAGAAATAGTACTACAGGAAAGCTTGTTCCCCGATAATTTACCCTCTAAAACTTGGGTTCACCGTTTCATGCAAAGGCATCCTCAAATATCAGCACGTGCACCTGAAAATTTAGGCCATTTGAAGAGGAAGGTGACTGAATCAACCATAAGAGATTGGTTCATACAGCTCGAACAATTCCTTCTAACAGAGCACAATATTGTAGCATCGGAATTTCTAAAAGCTGAGAATGGTCATCGTATATTTAATTTAGATGAATCTGGATTTCCTCTTGGAGGTAAAAATAAAATGAAGATTATCACTGAGAGAGGAAATAGAAATGTCTACTCAGTAACAACAGAGAGTAAGGAACAAATAACTGTTTTGGGGTGTGTAGCAGGAGATGGAACTTTTCGAAAGCCTATGGTTATTTTCCCTGGTATTAGACCAGTTTTCCAGTTTAAAGGCGTAGATCCATCCAAGTATGAGGTGTCAATAACACCTAACGGATGGATATCTTCAGATTCCTTTTACGGATGGCTTGATAACCTTTTTATAAAGGTCTTGAAACAAAATGGAGTGGAATTTCCGGTTATTCTCTTCATGGATGGTCACACCACACATATTAACTTAGCAGTTGTAAAGTGTTGTCAGGAAAATAACGTCATTCTTTTCTGCTTCCCTCCGCATACCTCACATATTCTACAGCCTCTCGATGTGAGCGTCTTTGGCCCTCTCAAGCAGTTTTGGAATCAAGCCTTAACAAATTTCAAAACCAAGTATAATATGACCATGACGCGAGCCAACTTCTTTCCTGTGTTCGATGAGGCTTTTGAGAAAGCAAAGAGTCGTCCTGAAAATGTTCATTCAGGCTTTCGAAAATGCGGTATCATCCCATTCAACCCTGATGCCATTGATTATTCAAGGATAATCAATCCTTCAAAGGCTCGGGAAAAATATACTTCTAACGACAAGTGTTCGGCAGAACAACGACTTGGTATTATTCGTGCATTCCAAAAAGTGACAGGGGAGATGTCAGCAGAAAATATTCAGTTATTTGAGAGAAGGTATGCCGAAGGCTACGACGTTGAGGGTGATACGACCAATGATCAACTGTGGCGATCATACAAAGTTCTCCGAGAGATGACAGAATCATCACTTCCTCCTATTATTCCACTGCCAGCAGTGAATGTACCCAATCGAGGTGAAATTGAACCACCTAATGTAATTAATTACGACGAAGCTGATCCTCCATCTCTATCTAACACTGAGCTCACTGTACCACGTGTTAACCAGTTAGAGATTCGACCAGTACCAGAATTTAGCAATTCATCTGCAGATAATTCAACCCTATTTGAGCCTAGCGTGCATTCTTCTCCTGCCGTAAGAAATGTTGAAACCTCTGCTTCAGCCCCAAGTTACTTGACATCATTACCTGGTCCATCGGGCATTGCTTCAAATTTGCCATCACTAAATGAAACTCTTACGTCAGTTCAAAACGAAACCTTCAAATATTACCAGAAATTTGACAAATCTCCTTTTAAATCTTACTTGCAGATTAATGACCAGGTTATCATTACCAGACAAATTAAAAAAACAAAACCGTCCATGCCTTCTGCTGTTAGTGGAACTGATTATGCCAATTTTTTGATGAAGAAGCAAACAGAGAAACGTGTAGAGGAAGAAAATAAGAAGAAAAGAAAGCAGGAGAGAGAAACTAAAAAACAAAATAAACAAAAAAAAAAATAAGGTTAGCAAGAATCTCTTCAGCACTGCAATTGATTCTGAAGATTCGGATAACAATGGTGCTCCTGAAATTATCACATTCGATAACGATGATGACGAGGAAGAGATCGATCTTGTGATTAATCCAGAAGAATGTTGTGGATGTGGTGGAGACAGCGGGAAAGATGATCCAAATGCATGGATGGGCTGCAACCACTGTCCTCGTTGGTTCCATAAGTCTTGTCTAGATGAAGAGTATGAATCACTCACAAGGCAGGAAATTGAGGAAATTGATTTTAAATGTAATGTTTGCTTCAAAATAGAGACTCAGAAGGTAAAAAGAGGAGGCAAGAAAAATTAAGTAGAAGGTATAAAGAAGAATAAATATTTTTTGTTATTAAGTTTACTAAGGAAACTAGCTACCTAGCTACTCATTTTATAGTTATTTGCAACCATATTCATTTATTTTTCCACTACGAAGAAAACTATGCATCGACTACATATACCTTCTAGTACGTAATATGCTTTATTTAATGAAATATTTAAGTTCAAAGCTAATTTAGAGAATAATAGAAAACAAGGTTTGTGAATCTATTTACTAAGGATTAAAAATGTTTGTGATAAACGTTAAAGAAAACGCTTATAAGTTTATAATTTAATACTAATATAGTATATACGGTATGTTACCTACTCTTAAAGTAAACTAGTCTAAGATTACTTATTTTATTTTGTATGAGTCTGAGAAAGGTTCAAATATAGGAGACGATCAACAATAGTTTAATTTATTCTTTCAATTTATGAAATACCTAACAATACAAAATAATTAAAATTTGATTCGTAGTTAATTTCTTGTGATTCATTATGTTTCCTATACAACTTTATCTAGCGTGTCCGACTCCTATTACACATTTAAATTGATGTCCGACATTATGAAACGCGATTCGAATCACATCCGACTTTATGAAATTGAATCGAATCTTGTCCGATGAACTGAAATTGTTTGTTATTTTTTGTCTTCACTAAAACTCCTCTGAATTTTGTTTACGTTTTTCAACATCAAATTTTCTTACATACGCTTCACATCAACATATAGCACCATCATTTTGTTCACATCCGGATAGCATTAAGCTTACGATGCGGTAGTGAGGCATCGCGAAAGTGCAGCGTCTGAAAGTGTCCGACGAAGTGTAACTTACCCTAGCTAAGAATAAGGATATTTATTGAAAAGAAAAATATTACATCAAAAAAGAATGGAAATTATTAAAATCTCATTTTCAAGCCCTTCTATAAAGTCCTATCAGATGGTAGGACTTTTCGGGCAGGAAAGTAGGTAGGCATATAAATAAGAGTAATTAATACTACAGATCATATTTCATTTATTTAAATTAATTAATATAATTATGTAAAATTCGTTATAATTTGATTATAAATATCATTTCTTTTGAAGAATTATTCATATTGCCCCCGTCAATATCAATATTAAATCATTTATATTATATTTTCGATCGTACAAAATATTTCATTTATTTTCGTGAGAAAAAATGATAACCAGTAAAGAATTTTATTTTTTATTTTCTAATTTTCGTCATGTCTCGAAAAGTACTTCGAATTTCGAAAAACGGTTAACACAGTCATGTTTGTAGACCAATTTTACATATCGTAGATATTTTTTCGATACGATTAATGCAAATTTTATTTTTTATTTTATTTCGTATGTTACCATGTAGATATTTCCAGATTTGAATTAAATCCCTTTGTATTCCATTACAACTTAAAATTCGAATAATTCAAAAACCCGTTCGAATTTCGTAAAACATATCAATAGCGTTCTGTAGGACCATAAAGCCCAGAGGTTTCCAGAAAATATCAGCCCATTCTGTTGGATAGTCTCTGAAAATATCCTGGAAAGTATGTTGAAATAATTCCTATGTATCCCATTATCAATCAAGTGTTAATAATTCAAAAACCCGTTTGAATTTCGAAAAATCCTCTTAACACGTAAAATTCGACACCACATCAAATCTCAAGGTCTAACCCTTTGTGAGTAATATTGCTCCAAGACACACACAGACGTAGTAGCGTATTATATATACTAGTGGGTACCCGTGCAAAATGCACGGTAAAGTGCATATATTACTATATATTTTTTTATATTTAATGACTTTACTTATTGTGTTTTTTCATACACATTACACATCCCATTTTTGATTACATTTCATAAGAATTAGGTACCAGTAAAGAGTAATTTTCCTTCCCGTGACGTCATCAATTTGTGTAGAATACTGTCTTTTACATCATAAATTATTATATAAAATAGCTGTATATATAACTACAAGTTACAAACATTACTCAAATAACCACGTTATGTAAAATTAAAACAATCAGCTACATCGATCAGTTCAATGCTTGAAATAGAACATGGGTGGGCAAATGCAGCACTCAGTGCTATTTTGGCACTCAGAGCAGCACTCGTTCCCACCAGGGAAAAAGTGCTTTATTTTCTTCGAAAGAAAATTTAGAAATTTTAGCCCTGACTGTTTTATAAATTACAAGGATAACATAAAAGAGGATGGTCAACTAATTGAAAAACAGTATATTTGTGATGACCTTGATACTTTGATAGTCTATTTAATCCGTTAATAAGGTATTTTTAGTTTATTGTAAAAGTAGTGCCGGTGTTTAAAAAAAATACCTCTGACTCTTTTTATCTAGATCAGTACGTTATTCTTACATTGGTAAGAATTTGTGAAATCAGTTTTAATTCCCTTTTTTAATAAGTTAGGTAGCAATTGTCATTAATCCTGTGATTTTATGAATTAGTTATTACATTTTTATTACTTATGCAAAATATCTTATTTTTGTTTTATTGTGAATTATTTTCACATGAAAAAAGAAAAGTATAATTATATATCATTTATTAATTCCTTTTAATTCAAATAATAAATATACTATCAATATTTATGAGCAAAATATGTAAGATTGTACGTACCTCAATAAAATCTGACACCTCATTTTAATTCCTCAGTATCCCCTGCAATTTAAAAAACGAAAAGAAAATGGTAACGGCACTGTGATTCCATATTTCGGCACCGAAAAACACATGTGTCCACCCCTGAAATAGAAGGATAAAATCACCATAAATAGGTAGCAGCTGATATTCCATTTATTTAAATTAATTAATATAATTATGTAAAATTCGCTATAATTTGATTGAATATATTTTAAATACAATTTATTTCGAATATTTATTCATATTCCCACCCGTCAATATCAATATTAAAATTAATTATTATATTTTCAATCGTGCTAAATATGCAATATATTTTCGTGAGATAAAATAATAATCAGCGTAGAATTTTATTTTTAATTTTCGTCAGAACTCAAAAAGTACTTCGAATTTCGAAAAACGGTTAAGCAGTTGTTTTTGTAGACCATTTTTACATAATATTGTAGATATTTTTCGATACGATTAATGCAAATTTTATTTTTTTATTTATTTCGTAAGTTACCATGTATTTCCAGATTTGAATTAAATCCCTACCCAGATAACATGATGACATCCCGAGAACGTCCTATTTTGGGCCATTTGGTCCCGGTCCGATTGAGACGGAAATAGGACGTCCTATTTTGGTCTTTTTTCGACTTATTTTATTTGGTCGGAAGCAAACGTCCTCTAGACGTCCTATTTTGGTCTTTTTTCGACTAATTTTATTTTGTCGGAAGCAAACGTCATCAGTACGTCCTCGTCGGACCAATATTGAATTGTCCCTTATCGATCCTGAGATGACGTTTTCTGGACGTCATATATTGGTAATCTTTCGACGTTTATAAAATGGTCAGAAACAGACGTCTCCTAGATGTCCTCAGTACGTCTTCGTCGGACCAATATTGAATGGACCCTTATTGGTCCTGAGATAACGTCCTCAGGACGTTCTAAATTGGTCTTCTCTCGACTCATTCAGTTGGATATTTTCTGAAAATGGTTTGGTCGCATTAAGTCATTTTAAGTGACTTGGTCACATTAAGTGGCTTGGTTGCACTAAGTTCCTTGGTCACACTACGTGGTTTGGTCGCCCTAAGCGGCTTAGTCGCACTATATGGCTTGGTTGCACAAAATGGCTTGGTCGCACTAAAGGGCTTGGTCGCACTAAGTAGCTTGGTCGCAATAAGTGGCTTGGTTACACTGAGCGGCTTGGTCGCACTAAGTAAGTAGCTTAATCGCACTAAGTGACTTGGTCGCTGTAAGTTGCTTGGTCGCACTAAGCGACTTGGTCGCACTAAGTGGCTTGGTCGCACCAATCGGCTTGGTCGTACTAAGGGGCTTGGTCGCACTTAGTGGCTTATACTTTTCTCCTATCAATCCTAAAAAGCGATTACCAGAAAAATTTTAATGAGGAAATAGCTAAATACGTACACGACGGAAATGATAAAAAGATTTTTATTTATTGAATAGGTTATTTTATTGGATAGGTTAAAGATAGACATACTTATATATAATTGAATAGAATAAATTTTCATTCATTGAATTGGTAATAAAACCGGTTTAAAAATATATGAACTGCATATAATACGTTTCATTTATTTTTGTAATCAGTGCAATCTCATTTAATTAAACTGTTAGAAATATATTTTTGTTTAAAGGTCCCCTCGAAGCAAAATTTTTTATTGCTTTATTCAACGAGGCTACTGTTTCTTATCATTTTGCTGCAAACCTTATCGAATTTGGTAGCATATTTTTAATTTTATATGCGTTTAAAGATTATTAAAATCAAAACTCTACAAAACCTATTTTACTTCCGACTTACTAATTTAAGAAATTGTCAACCCGAAGAAAAAGAATGTACACCATTTGTTTTGATTGTGAACTAGGTATTAGGTCCAATAAATCCATTTAATATTCGTGTAAAGGTATAAAATTGAATGAACTTTAATAGAAACGTTTATATACTTTAGGAAACAATTAATATCTAAAATAATTTAAATAAAGGCCGTATACGCATGGTTTGTTTATAAAATTCAAATTTGTAATCAAAACAAAGAGTGTACCATCTTCTTCTTGAGCATCAGATTAGTAATTCGCTCAATTGTTGCTCACAGAGTATTGAAAAACTTTAAAAACAAATTATAAAATATGTACTGAACCGAATTGTATGCGGTTTGCAGAATAATGATCGTAGACCTTAGTTCTATAATATTATGTTATAAACTCATATTTTTCACGGAGGCTGGAGAGGACCTTTAAAAGCAAATATATACCTATAGCCTGAGCTGATGAATTTAATTGGTACCTATATATAAGTCTACTCATCTGTAGAAACTGTTTGATTTGTTATTATTTATGCATATAGATATAATTATAAATAGATGATTTAAATTATGTTCAAATTTTATATATTCAGCCCAATGTATACTACCTAGATTTGGTCATAAAATGATGGATCAGTTTAATAATTAATATACCTACGCACGGTCGATAACAGGTAGCAGTAAATGATAACCATCGATTTTGGCGCATTTCAATTTTTGGAGGCGTCGGTTGACCATTCTTTACTGGGACCTTTTGAAGGTGAGTAGTAAGTACCTATACCTATGTAGGTGTTACATTTTAATTCGAAATATTCTTATTTTATAGAAGTGTCTTCATGTTGAATACACCCTTCGTAAGTTAACTTAACAATATTTTGATATTATTTTCTATGGAAATATACTTTATAAAGACTTACATTAGGTAGTACCTTGTTGTAGGTAGTTAGTTAGTGGGTGTTAGTTAGTTAGTCACCAACATTAATTATCGACTCCGTAATTATATCAGTTTACTAAATGTTCTATAGTTGGTGCTAATTCTCATTTCTTTTGCCCTTCTAGAATATACCTAAATCACCTCAAATGATTAGGTTATATCCAACAACGTGAACTATATTACCTAGTTTTAGGCTAGGTATAGGTACCTAGGCTAGCTATAGGTAGGTAACTAGGAACTATACTTTATAATACCTAGAGCACAAAAGTTTTGTGTCTCAATAAGTCTTGACGTTTCAATACCTATTCATTAAAAAAACTTCCATTACTGATTAGGTACTGAATATCTAGTCATTTAATAGTAACTAGGCCTATTTTGAATAGAATTAGGTACCTACTAGGGTAGTACCTAGATATGCTAGGGTATGTACCTAGCCTAGGTATCTAGATTTGTTGCAAAAATATTTTTTTGGGAATAGGTATAGGTACCTACCTAACTGGGAATATCTAGAATTTTATTCTGCAGTTCAGTAATAGCTGAACTCATTAAGTTGTGGCATATTTGAACTGGTAAACAGTTACAAATAAGATAATATGTAGGTAGATGTTTCCTTAATTCAGGAGACAAAATATAAATTAAGTTATACTATAAACAACTTTTTAATATAAAAAAATATATGTTTTCAGACAAAACGGAGTAACCACTTTGGTTAACCAAAAGCTTTAGTTGGCTCATGCCTACTGGTCACCAACTCCGAATAAGAAAGAAGTTACAAATAAGCACAAATCATATAAAGGGAGGCAGTTGTAGCTGTTCATATAGTCAGTATTTTCCAGGTAATAAAGCATGATCAAACTCGCCATTTTACAACAGTATCTAAAAGCTGAGCGGCGCACCACTGTACAAGCTATCAATGATTTCATCATAATTGTATGTTATGTAGTTTGTTGTATTCGCTAGCTTGTTGTACTGCACACTTAATGATTGTTTAATGATCTGGCAGGGGGTTCGGGGGGCGGCACGCCCCCCCCGATACATATTATTAGAAATTGAATCGTATGAAACAAATATATATTATATAATATTAGACTATATATATTCAACTCTAACTACCTTCCAATAATAATCCTATATGAATATAAATATTATTATTGTATTTGAATATTATATTATATTATTATATTATATTATTGTATTTGAATATTGTACTTATATTATATTAACATATGTGCATTCTGAGACTATGTGTACGAGTCAATTATCTTTTTACCTAAATTCTATATACGGATTAACTTGCAATATCTGAATAGTATCTTGATTGCAAATATAAGTAGGAGAATAATTTCGGATTGACTATCATTACCTATCATAAAAGTTGGCTATGCACAATTATCTATCTGTTCTGTCGGAGAGAGGATATAAATTCACCAAATTTATTGGATTAAAGATCACGGAGACTAAACAAAAACTCATTAGAGTATTACTTTGTATTACTTTGGAAACTGTAACCAAGGGCTTAAAATCCAACAAAAACTTGTAGCATAGACGTTTCCAAGCTCCAATCCCTTCTCTAAGAACGCTGATAAAAGGCAGTGATTTGAAGGAACCCACGTTCTTGTCGTACCTGAGTCTCTTCGCTGTGCACCTAGCACAATCCCCTTCCGTCCCGAATGAAATCCTCTTATCCGAAATCGGTATATATTGTGCATAGAACATAGTATGTTTTTAAACTGTGCGTGAATCAAAAGCTGTATCTCGTAATCCTGTACTTAATATTTTTGCAATAATCGAATTCAGAGGTGTTATCGAATTGTTTTATTTACCTTACTTAGATTCAATTTATTCAGTTGAACTATACAGGTTAGATTACTCCGAACAATTAAAGCTAGGTCAGCAACCACACTGACAATCAATCTAGTTTTAAAATTGGCGCCCAAACAGGGACATCTCTGAATTATTAATCAAATGCAAAATATTTTAGTACAGGTGATACAGTGGTGGTGACTTATAACTCTAATTACTGGTGATAGTATAACGCATATACTACCAAGAACAATACACCTGTGAGTTATCAAAATAAGTGACCTAGGCGGAAGAGACAACGGACAACAAACCCTCAGGTTCAGCAGTAACAGTTCCTGAGTATAGTACGATACCACCAAGAGTATCGAGAGCAAGAGTACAGTAAGCGTACTCTACTTGGCAGCGTGCGTGACGCCTACGTGTGTTAAGGACCACAGTAATCCATAATGTATCCTGTATACGTGTGAAGGACAGTGAAGGGCAGCCAGCTGAGAAGAGTAGCAGCCATTACGTCAGCATGTGTTAACAACCACACCGCGTTACCCACATTGTATTCTGTATACGTGTGCAGGACAGAAGTCAGTGTGTCGGAAATTAAGCAAATCCTCAAACAACCAACGAAGAAATCCACATTGTATTCTGCATACGTGTGAAGGGTACCACCAGTTCAGTACCACCACTTCCTTCAACGAGCAATCATCAGAACACTATCAAGATAGTATAGTGAGAGACGTGAGACCTACGTAGCAAAACACTGCACGTGCCGCATAACCTCTAAACTGCCCCCTCTCCCACAAATATCCTGTATCTCCAAACCTGATCAGTTGCTGCGCAGTGGTAACCTCCGGCTAGTGGAGACCTACTTCCCAGTGCAGCTGAAGAACTGGTATTCCATACCAGTGTCTAGGGTCAACGAACCTTACGCTGCAACGCATCACACGCCAATCTGCGGGTGTGAAGCACACACGCTAATCTACGGGTGTTAAGAGTACGCGCAAAATCATAGGGTGTAAATATTAACACTCTGTACTCACTGGTTACAACTACCAACAAAATCCACATATATTTTATATACATGTGAAGGGCAGTTGAGTGAAATTCAGAGTCGAGTTACGAGTTAAGGCACCAAGCATAAGAAGTCATGACAGACAAGGAGAAGGAGCAAAAACGACCACCTATAAATCCTTGCAGATTGGTAGAAGTAGATCCAAATTATACTTGTTCTCCAAACAAGCGTAAGAGCAACGAACGTGACGAGGAGGAAAACCAGCCCCAGAAGAAAGCCAGAGTTATAAGTAACCCTGACATCGAAGTAGTATACTCTTCTATTGATGACAAGAAAGGGCAGGACTTCGCCGCAAACTCGGAAGTGAACCCAGTGAATAAAAAGTCTGGTTGAGATTCACCCGACTATGAGTGTTTGGACACCTCAGTTAATAAAGATACTGAAGTGACCATCATTTTCGAGAAGATTAATGACTCCTTAAAAAGAAGAATGGATGCTCTTATCAAATTAAAAGGAGTATTATTAAAGACTGAATGTCTCCTAGCCAACATAGAAGACCAAGCACACAGTTAGGAGAAGGCCAAACCTGCTCATCCCAACTTTTAGGTCAGAAGCCAGTTACCCATGTTACAGTCTAACAAATTCAGTCAGAAATGGAACATCAAGTTATAAAAAATCTAATCGCCCAGGAGCAGAAGCAGTGACGAACCAGTTCTACACTAGAGCTACAGCGTGTCCTGGAGAGTGAGCTACAGAGATGCCACGATTGGTCCAGATGCGGAGATGCCATATTCAAGCGAGGCAGATCACGGGTTGACGTACGTCAGTCAGAACATCACCACAGGGCCAACAAACCTTCTCTGGTTATCCAACCATGTTGTGCTACACAACTCTGGCACAGCAACAGGTGTATCCAGAAGACTAGCAAGCTACTGAATTAAGAACAGGTTATTTCTCATATCGTAACCTACGTGTACGTGTCATAGGATTGTGTTCATACCAGTAGCAGGTTCAGTTATGACTCATCATGAGAGATAAACCTTACGCAATGAATGATATATATATATATATATGTATTAATTTGTTAGGACAAGGGTATGGTAATTGTATCACTGATGATAATTTGAGTTGAGATAATCTATAAGGATGTAGATAAAAGTTCTGTAGGAACAAGAAGACTAAATTGCTAATTAATTTAGCAATACGGAAGAGTTAGTTATTTATTGTTTATAAAATAAACAAATAACTGCAAAGTTGATAAAAACTTGATGAATTAAGATGAAATAAACATTAAATTGTAAACCCATAGAGGTACGATTTAGTTATCTTAATAAATGAAAACTCACGCATATTGTGTAAGAATCAAGGTAATACAGGTAGCCGAGAGTTAATTATACCTCGATGTTTGAGTAAATAAAAAATTAAATTATTCGAGAGTTAAATGCTCCTCGATGACTTGATTAGCAATGAGTACTAATTAATATTTTGAATAACCAAGATGAAATAATATGAATTCTCGAAGAAGCTTAGAGCTTGAGAAAAAATGAAAGGGGATAATAAAATCCAATACAGTTTCTGGTAATCTGTTCGAAAACCAATGACAATAAAAAAAATAATATCATAACATAATAAGACATATTAACCTAATTACTATGTTCATTAGATACCGGGTAAGTTATCACTTGTTTGATACTTTTAATGTATGTATGTTGTAAGAAAGGGTTCAGGGTCAACAAACTACTGTAGGTATATGCATGAGATGACATAATCTTAGATGATAATATAGAATTTTTATGTACTTACATATTGTACTTAAATGTGTTCTTGTATAAAACCTTCAGAAGTTGAGTCAAGAGAAATTAAACTTGTTGTGTAATGTGTTGTATGTTAAAAACTTAGCAGACAATTATAGCAAGGTATGTGCTAGACAAACCAGTTTCTTGTTACGTATATAAGAGATCAACAATTATCTTAAGACTCGTTTCCTATAGATAGATATATTATAGAAAAACGCTGCTTGATCATACTAGTTGTAGTGAAAGTCAAGAACTAAATGTAACTTGAAGGAAGCGATGTAAATACTCTTGTGGGAATTTTTGTCAACAGAGCTATTAAAATTAGTCACGCATTAAGGTGGTACAGTCAGTAACACTATAGTGACGATAGCAAGGATATAATATAAATAAAATAATGAGTATTGAATGGATCGAATAAAAGATCTAGGAATTAATGTGATTATTCCAATAGGTTAGTCAAAACTAATAAGTAATTATTTAATTAATTATTAAATAAATGAATAAGTTTGAAAGAGAGCTCTTGGTGATTTTAAAAGATAACTGTAATGTTTGATTAATAAATGGGTTAGCAATTAAACTCATAGAATAATGGCATGAATTAAATTATACATCATAATAATAAGTTACCAGTAAAACTGGATCTGGAGGTAATATAAGTTATTACCTATGTGTGGTCATACGAACCTGTCAGAACATTGTATAAATAATAGATAATAATAAATCATGGTAAGAATGCCATGTGAACTGTTCTTTTAACTATATTGTAATACGATCGATCCAAGATGTAAGCAGGAACTAATAGCGGAACGCCATAACAATTGTAGAGTTAACAAATCAAGTGAATTCAAACATGTATGAACTATTGTAATTAATTTTATTCACATTAACTTGAATTCTCGAATATATAATTAATGTGTAATAATGTCGCTACATTCCTGGAATTGATAGATTATATCTTAGCCTCATAGCCTCAAATACTGGAGTAAAGGTAAGATGATATGACAAATTTAGTTAATGTGTATCATATAAAGGCAAATTAACTTTTAACAGATGTAATAAAATCTGACAATATTAATTGCGTAAAATATCTTAGAGATGTCGGGATAGTGAAACTATCTACATTTTGAAAGGCTAAAAATACTATGTGTTTCAGTACCTTATGACTGAGAACGACATTTAAATCTAATTTATTGCATAATTATTCTATAAGTATCTTATAAAAGGCTCTTGGAAGTAATAGAATAAAAATATTACAAAATAACTGTTGTTGGCCTATAAAAGGCGAAGTATAATTATAATAAAGAATTATAAAAGAATTCCGAAAATCGTATATAAGAGTTTCGAAGAAACAAAGAGAGAAAGTTCGGATGACGAGAACGAACTCGAACGAACTTTTTAAAAAGTGTGAGCAGAAAAACATTAGAACAATGTCTAATTTAGCTAATATAGTTGCAAATATATTAGTCACCGTAGAAAACGGTAAGGATAATGGTTAGAAACCATTTATATGTGCCATAGTGCATACGTCTTGACAAACAGTAAATGTATAGAATATTCAAGGTGGCTTGAAGAAAGCGAAAGTAATTACTAATAACCTGTATACTCATAAGAAAGATACAGATGGAATATGTAATTGAATATTCACAGAAAAAGAGAATAAAATACTCTAAAGTGGATGATAAATTAAATGGGCTATTAACCTACGACCCGCGCAAAAAATGGATATTCCCAAAACATTCTCGGAATATTCCCAAGGAATATTCCATGATGATCATTTTTCGATATTCAGGGAATGCAGTTTTTTGACACTTTTATGGAATAGTCCCATAAATCACAAGGGAAAATCTAGGGAATCCCAGAGATGAATCTCGATGGAATAATGAAGGAATACCAATGGAATAAGACATTAAAGTAAGAGGGAATATTGAAGGAATACCTATGGAAGAGGACATCTAAAGGAAGAGGGAATATTGAAGGAATACCTATGGAAGAAGACATCTGAAGGAAGAGGGAATACTGAAGGAATACCTATGGAATAAGACATCTAAATGAGGAGGGAATGTTAAAGGAACACCTATGGAAGAGGACATCTAAAGGAAGAGGGAATATTGAAGGAATACCTATGGAAGAAGACATCTGAAGAAAGAGGGAATATTGAAGGAAAACCTATGGAATGAGACATCTAAATGAGAAGGGAATGTTAAAGGAACACCTATGGAAGAGGACATCTAAAGGAAGAGGGAATATTGAAGGAATACCTATGGAAGAGGACATCTAAATGAGGAGGGAATGTTAAAGGAACACCTATGGAAGAGGACATCTAAAGGAAGAGGGAATATTGAAGGAATACCTATGGAAGAAGACATCTGAAGAAAGAGGGAATATTGAAGGAATACCTATGGAATAAGACATCTAAATGAGGAGGGAATGTTAAAGGAACACCTATGGAAGAGGACATCTAAAGGAAGAGGGAATATTGAAGGAATACCTATGGAAGAAGACATCTGAAGGAAGAGGGAATACTGAAGGAATACCTATGGAATAAGACATCTAAATGAGGAGGGAATGTTAAAGGAACACCTATGGAAGAGGACATCTAAAGGAAGAGGGAATATTGAAGGAATACATATGGAAGAGGACATCTAAAGGAAGAGGGAATATTGAAGGAATACCTATGGAATAAGGCATCTAAATGAGGAGGGCATATTGAAGGAATACATATGGAATAAGACACAACTAAAGGAAGAGGGAATATTGAAGGGGTATCTTTTGAATGAGTCATCCAAAGAAAGATGGAATATTGAAGAAGTACCAATGAAATAAGACATCCAAAATAAGAGGGATCACTGGCCATGTATCACTATTCACTTGAGTGCATAACTTAAGTGTCACATAGCTACACACCAAGAAGTTTAACTTGAACAAATAACTGTATAAAAAAATCTAAGAATATTAACACTTTAATTACAGGACACATTGCTTAAATCTAGGTATTTCCACAATAATTGTCCTTTTGTACTGGGATGAAATGAAAGAAACTAAACATACGTCAATCATTTTATTAGAATATCAAATAGTACATGATTTAGAAAGAGCATAATGTAATCAAGCACAAATTAATTCCTGGGCAACTTGTTTATATGTTGTTGAGGCTCTATTTATGTTCTATAAACTCTCAGTATTTTTCACTAGATATTTCTTATTTATTCTATACCGCTATGGTTGTACTTTTCAATTGCAATGTTTTCAATTTTTAGTTAATAAAAGCTCGCAGGTTTCATTTCCCATCACCTTCTCATTTTCCTCTTCCATCTGTTAATGCAGTCAACACTCAACAGTGCTATCGTATCTTTTTGCGAAATTATTGACCACTACAATTGATTGGTGGTAGCTTAATTTGCTATGAGCTACTTTCCTGTGTGACAACTAGTACAAAGTCTTTTGCATTTGGTTCATTACATTAATCTGGAGCAAATTTATTCAATCAACCACTTAATTTTGTCATTATTCTTAAATTCATTGATATTCTCGACTATGAAATGAATCTAGTGGTGTCAGCGCAGCTATAGTTTTAGTGCACGCACTTCATACTATATAGTACACACAATGAAATGAAGAGGACATGTCTCTAGATTTGTAACTTCTTAAAGTAAACCATATTGCCAGAAACTGTGACAGTGGTACCTAAAAAGAAATAAAATAATTAATTATCATCTATCAATAATCTGTATTCAATAAGTTAATCCATAAACTAAATAAAAAACATAAGTGATTCATTCAAATTTTAAAAGATGAAAAAGTAGATAGTAAAGGGAATACAGAATTAGATAAGGAAAGAGGTTTTGAGAAACCATGAGGGTCAAAAAAGTAAAAAAATCAAATTAAAGTAAAACAAGAAAGGGCTCATGAACGAAGAAAAGCTACTATGAACATTATTAACACTGAAAATCATTATTGGCACTTTTAAAATTTTAATATTAAAATCTAGTCAGTTAAAGAACAGGTCACTGAAGAAATAATTTTATGAAATTTTATATTTCACTTACAGAGGCTAGAGAATATATATTGTTTAACCTAGGTTGTAGCTAAATATTCATAAACATTTTGTAATATAAATTAACATAGTGATCCCATTTACAATTAAAGTATAAACTGAGTATATATGAATAAAAATATGCCTACAAACTAAAATAGTACGGTAAGTAGGTTCATGCAGGTAAATTGCAGCATTTTAATTTTTAATTACATTTCAATTCTGAACCAAAATTCCATTAATATATTGCATAGCTATCAAATGGAGCGCAGTGCATGCTATAATTTACTAATTTAAGTTTTTAACGTGTGTTTTGAATATATGATGTGTATGTTGCTAGAAGCCGCAGTTAGTTAGTGTGCCGCAATTTACCTACTTGACCCTACTCTTATTCCGTTATCACCAGATATCAATACTTAACTTTAAACCAAAATTTAAAATTGTTGAGTGATAACTGCTGTTGATGAAATATGAAACAATGGTGAACATACATTAAACATTTACAATCACAATACTAACCTCTTTTTTCTTGAATTGACACTAATTTAACTACTATCTATTATAACCCGTCTATTACGTCTGAACTGCAGTGCTGCAAGGCGAAAACTAAATTGGATAAAAAATATTTTGGCTACCTGATTCGCAACTTTTAGTAGTTTCGCATTTCATACAAACGAAATAAGTAATTTTTGTTGGTACTACTAATTTCTGATAGGGAGCCAGCATTAAATTTACTGATCCGATATTCTATTCATTTAGATCGATATTTTTAATTTACTTGTTTGTTTAGTATCTGTTCTAGAACAAAAGGCCATAACGCTGACGTTTTGAAATACAAGAGACTGGAAGAAGCAACCAGAAAGGAAACTGACTTATAGAAGAAGTCACATTATAAGTCGGTGACAAAGCTTATGGATGCAGAAAAGCTCCGTGAAGGAGTTTCGTTATTAATGGAAGATGAAAATGGAAGCACATACCTAACACGAAAATCTAAGACCTCATAGACGAAGAGCTTAACTCTTGCGCTATCTTCTAAAACTAAAAGTAGCGTTAAAAATTATATAGATGGTAAAAATTAGAAGAGAACATATGAAATCCAAATTACAACAGTTCATCTCACAAACTAACGTTTCTTAGTTTTCAAATTAGACAACCAAACTCTAAGGAAATAGAAAAAATCATCGTTCGATTCAACTGACATTCCTTTGTTGTTTGAAATACATACTTTAAATTTCCCTTCTTCCAGGAACATTCCTTCATATAACCCAATGGGATATATTCCTTATCAAAAATATTGAAATAGTTCCAGGGATATTCAAAAGTATTTCTTAGGAAGTAAAATTTTTCATTCGATTCCCGTTACATTCCGTCATTGTTTCACTAAGAATACTGTAGATCCCAAATGTTCCAGGGATATTCGTTCGTTATATTTTTGGGAATACTATTATATGTAACTAGCTTGAAAATTCTTGGGATATTTATTGGATATTCATAATGGAATGCTATCAAAAATATATATTCCAACAATATTCCAATTTGTTTCGCATGGAATACTATAGAAATATGATATTCCTTGAATATCCTAGGATGATATCTGACCGAATACTGTAACTCTCCAATATTCCTGGAATATTCCCTCGTATAAGAATTTGAATAGTATCCAATATTATTGTTACAGGAATATTACTTCATCATCAAACTGTGAGTGCAGACTAGGAGAAAATATTGTAGATATTGAGGGAATATCCCAGGCATAAAACCTTCTTGCCCGGGGAATTGTCATGTAATAACCAAAGGTGAATTTGGTAAAGTAACGATATACCTCTATTTCTTAATATATTTTCCATAATATTTTTAGTACTGGAATGGACGTAATTAACCCATTCTTGTATTTCATTAAAACTTGCATATTTTGATGAAATGATACTTATTGTTTGTGGCTTAGAAGCAATAACGTAAATAAAAATCTTGGAATTATGCTGATATATAGTAGGTAATATCGTAATATCAAGAGAAAGTGATCTCGAGAGAGGTTGATATCATAAAAACGGGTATATCATATAGAAAAAAAAAACCGAAGTACAGTCACGGATGTGAATAGCTGACTAAGGTCAAAGAACCTTAAGTCCATAAAACTAAATATGTCTATATTTAATATAGACGAGGTCCAGGTAGCCCGGAATTACCTATGATATGAACGTATCATATCTATGATATGAGATCATAACTAATATTCTTATTATTTCGAAGGAAGTGTTATACACTTGTTCGGTAGTAATAATCGCAGTGTTGAAAAAGAACCTGTTAATCGTTCCAGTGATTAAAGATAATCGAATCAGATAAAAGATGTAACTTAAATATGATGTAACCTAATTATGACGTAACGTAAATATTTGACTCATTATAAAAAGAGTGGAACAATTTGAATGATTGACAATATAGAAATAGATAAATATCTTGGAATTAATGTCTAGTTAATATTAAAATTGCAATTTGAATATTGTGAAGAGATTTAAAGTTACCTAGATGTTAATACTGCTTAACCATAGTTAATGTATTATCGGATGATATGTGGTAACTAGGGGAAAACTAGTTTTGATAGAAGGAAATATCGAGATGGGGTTATATTAATCCTTGGTTATAAAATCTTGAGAAAGTTCTAGATTCAAACTATATTCCTGTAATAATTAAAAGTAAGAAATAGTTGATTTTGATTAAAGGTTATTGTTTAACTTAATTAATTAATTCTTTAACGTAAAATTCCAGGAATGAAAGAACGAGGAATAAGAAGATTCAATGCAGTTGATATATATTGATATTTGAAGTATAAATAATTACCCCTGAAATAAGAAGTTGTTGTAAATTATTCCAGTGACAGTGACGAAATAACTTGGTATATATCATAAAACCTTCATATGAACGAAGTAAGAAATAATCGTATAAAACTATGTGAAATCAAGTAAGTATATTTGTCAGATGATAATTCTGAGAAGTAGAATATTATAAGAGCAGAGATTGTTGAAATTATAATTAAATTGTAACACTTGATTGAATAGTAATTTAATTACAAATCATGATGTCGAAATACTGGGTTTATTTGTTAGTATCATCCAATAAAACTTCCTAATGATAGCTGAGATAAACGATGTAATTTTAGTAATAAGTATGAATACATAGTTCCAAGATCTTAATGATAAACTCCATGTTGTTGATGATATTTTGTTGTTGATGATATTTTCCGTTTGAAATCAATCTTAAACATAATTCATGTTCATACGCAGGATATTGGAATTATAAATGTGTATTAAGGTTGTGTAAATTTTGTAAGGTAATCCAATAGGTATCTATTTAACTAATACTCTACAAATAGATTGTTGTATGTTTCTGAGCCAACGCCCATTAAAATTGTCCTGAGACTGTAGAATAAAGATACAATAAAAGTCTAACCTTTATCCGGTAGAATGTGATTTAATTTAAATGAAGTAAATCGGCCTGCTATGTTAACTCAAATATTAACCTAGAAAATCGAGTAGGTAATTCAGGGAAGGAAGTTCTTTCGTTATTACTTCCTTACCTCCCTTCATTCTAACTGAGACTCAACCTTACACGAGTCTATTAAAATCAAATTGATAAACTTCTTTCAGAAGATGATAAATTACCTTTGATTTCGATATTTATGATATCCTTGGAGCAGCCAGAGAATGAAATTGTCATTCTTCATTCCATATTATTAACAATCATATTCTTCCTAAAAATACGAAATTGTTTTATAAATAGAAAGAAACACAGGGGAAGTCAAGATAAATTCAATAGAATTAGGAATATGGAACAGTATAAAAAACGACTCCATAAGTCACTGTGTGACTCATTAAAAACTTTCATTTAGGAAAGGTTTTAGTAAAGCATGAAGATGTCCGTCCAGTAGATAGTCTAGTAGAAGTAAAAACTCCAATGCTAGTTCACTGAGATCTGTAGCTGATAGTACGGGCAAGTAGCCGCAGACAACGGCAAAAAGGGGGAGTAACTGGTTATCTCCAGAGACTAAAAACTGGAACATCCCTCTATAGTATATGTAACCACGAATACTCATAATCATGGTAAAGTGTTCCAACATTGTCCTTAAATACAATATCCTCAACAATGAGCAAGGCACAGAAACATACCAATTCCATCTTTTTTAATGTCAACATTGTAAAATTATATCCTTGTATTCTTGATTAAAATTGATTATATTGATTACTTATGAGTAGTAGGTAGCATATTCTTATATTCTTGTATTCTTACTTTAAGCATATTCTATCCTTGATTGCATAATCATATTCTTACTTACTCATATTGACTTAGCGAGTTATCTATATATAATCATAATTGTATTGTGTTCTTGGATTTTTTTATGGTGATAAATTAAGAAAGTAAGACATAAGGATAAAAAAAAAACAATTTGTATCTCTAGAATTATATTTCCAGTATTCTATTACAATATACCTAGACCATTCATTCATAACTCTTACACAGAAATTAGAATTTGAATAGTACGTTTCAAGAATAATGAATGAAACTAACTAACTAGCTAATGAATGACCTTGTCGCAGTATGTATAGTAACTCATAGTAAAGCGTGGTGCAACCAACCACTAGATGTCTGAGAGAGTAAAAATCTGAGATTTTCACTACTTTTGAGGTGGAGGAGTGTTAGAAATTGAATCATATGAAACAAATATTATATAATATTAGACTATATATATTCAACTCTAACTACCTTCCAATAATAATCCTATATGAATATAAATATTATTATTGTACAGGGTGGGGCGTAAGTTTGGAAGCAAATGAAAGTGCATATTATAATCCAACGAAAAATATATTTAATAATTTACAGTTATGTATTATTACATAAGGGTTTTAAGAATTCAAAAATCATAAATTTATTCAAAATGTCCTCCCTTGTTTTTAATAAGAGCCTCAAATCTCCTCCGAACTCCTCCTACTGCGGCACGCAACTGTTCTTGTGAAATTTCCTTCCAAGATCTCTGGAGCGAACGCTTTAAATCATCCCCACTGCGATGGAATTTACCACAGGCCTTTGATTCAAGAATGGACCATACCGAAAAGTCCATAGGATTAACATCTTGGGAGCAGGGAGGCCACATTTCTTTGGACCAAAACCGTGGAAGATGGTCATGGCACCAGTTTTGAGTGACATTTGCAGTATGTGAAGTCGCGCCGTCTTGCTAAAATGTCCATAGAGTGTCATTACCGAAGTGATCCTTAGCTGACTCCAACATTGGCGTCAAAATATTCTCAATATAACATTTAGCATTGATTTTGGCGCCTTGTTCCACAAAAATTAAAGGAGATCTCCAAGTTTTTGAAACGGCGGCCCAGACCATTACTGAAGCAGGTTTCATGGTTCTGTGGACAGTTTTTTTGTTGTATGGGATGTCTTTTGCACTTTTACCAATTATTCTGTCATTCCTCCGGTTGTGAGCCATTTCCTCTATGAAATTTTTTTCGTCAGACCAAACAATATCACCAGCCGTGCCAGACTTCAATTCTCTCAGAAGTGCTTTGCTTCTCTCTAATCTCTTTTTCTTTACAGCTTCTGACAGAGTCTGTCTCTTTTGGAGGGTGAAAGAGGACATCTTTAGGTCTTCTTTGACAACTCTTCTCATTATTCTGGGACTCACATTAGCTGTTTTGGCTAACAATCGTATTGACCTTTTCGGGTTCCTCCTAATCTTCTCTCGGGCACATTTTATCAGTTGTTTGGTGCATTGTGAGCGTGGTCTACCACTTCTTGGATGATCAGTCAAGTCTCCTCTCTCATTAAAACGCTTCACACACTTCCAAACAGTCGATCTCGCTATTGAGAGAGTATTTGAAATGACGGAATCTGACTTCCCGGCACGGTGTAGAGCAATAATGGCTTCTCTTTTGTCTGACATTTTTGAATTGACTAAATTTTTGTAAAAAATAACACTGCCACGTCATAATGTAGTGTCTCTACTATAGTTAAAACACTATCACCTACTTAGGAACTTATTTTTAAGAATTATATTAATGTTTGAAAAATTGCTTCAAAACTTACGCCCCACCCAGTATTTGAATATTATATTATATTATATTATTGTATTTGAATATTGTACTTATATTATATTAACATATGTGCATTCTGAGACTATGTGTACGAGTCAATTATCTTCTTACCTAAATTCTATATACGGATTAACTTGCAATATCTGAATAGTATCTTGATTGCAAATGTTATAAGTAGGAGAATAATTTAGGATTGACTATCATTACCTATCATAAAAGTTGGCTATGCACAATTATCTATCTGTTCTGTCGGAGAGAGGATATAAATTCACCAAATTTATTGGATTAAAGATCACGGAGACTAAACAAAAACTCATTAGAGTATTACTTTGGAAACTGTAACCAAGGGCTTAAAATCCAACAAAAACTTGTAGCATAGACGTTTCCAAGCTCCAATCCCTTTTCTAAGAACGCTGATAAAAGGCAGTGATTTGAAGGAACCCACGTTCTTGTCGTACCTGAGTCTCTTCGCTGTGCACCTAGCACAATCCCCTTCCGTCCCGAAAGAAATCCTCTTATCCGAAATCGGTATATATTGTGCATAGAACATTGTATGTTTTTAAACTGTGCGTGAATCAAAAGCTGTATCTCGTAATCCTGTACTTAATATTTTTGCAATAATCGAATTCAGAGGTGTTATCGAATTGTTTTATTTACCTTACTTAGATTCAATTTATTCAGTTGAACTATACAGGTTAGATTACTCCGAACAATTAAAGCTAGGTCAGCAACCACACTGACAATCAATCTAGTTTTAAAACATATACTCAACTGGGGGTACGGTCAAGAGCACCCCCGGTCATGAGCCCCCCTAGGTCATAAGCTCCCCCAGTCACGAGCCCCCCCACCCTGTTTTTTTAATCCTTATTGTTACCATGTATTTCCAGATTTGAATTAAATCCCTATGTATTCCATTAAAACTTAAAATTCGAATTATTCAGAAACCCGTTCGAATTTCGTAAAGCAAATCAATAGCGTTCTGTAGGACCATAGGCCGGAGATTTCCAGAAAATTTCAGCCCATTCTGTCGGATTGTCTCTGAAAATATCCTTGAAAGTATGTCGAATTAATTCCTATGTATCCCATTATAAATCAAGTGTTAATAATTCGAAAGCCCGTATGAATTTCGAAAAATCCTTTTAACTCGTTAAATTCGACACGACTTTCTAAAAAGTTGTAAATTTTCATGTCTCTAGGTCTAACCGTTTGTGAGTAATATTGCTCCAAGTAACACACATACATACACACAGACAGATCTAGCGTATTATATATATAGATTGGCATTACAGATTATTAAAAAAATGTTAGGGATATAGGCTAAGCATTAATCAAGTGAATGATTCTTCTAAATTTGCTGTTGGTCATGGTTTCTATTCAGTAGTCCGACGCCCCAGTAGTTCGACACTTTTGTAGTTTATTACTGATTTAACATAAAATATATGTATATCGTGGGGAGTGCCGCCCCCCGAACCCCCCTGCCAGGTCATTAAACAATCATGAAGAATGCAGTACAACAAACTAGCGGATACAACAAACTATATCAAATAATTAAATCAAATGAGGGATTGCATCATACTAATTAATATTAGAAATAAAGTAAAATAAAAGAGTAATATAAAATTTAAAAAATAAAAGAAATGAAAAATTATTTTATTATTTAGATTAGTTATTAATTGAGTATAACTATTTAATCATATTTTTTATTTTAATCGAGAAAATATAATGAAAAATAACACAGAAAAGATGTAATTGTCGGACTACTGGAACGTCCCATTGGTCAGGAGCCTATTTGAGTTTTAGTTATCTGTCGCAAGAGTTTTGCTGTTATTCTAAAGATAATAAATTTACTACACTATTAAGCTATAGGTATATATTGACTGAAAGAATCTGAAGCATGCACATTGCACACAGCTCTATAGAGATTATTAATTTTAATCTACTATTCATTAGCTTATTCTATTTTTATACAGTCTATCATTTTTTATGGCAAAACGTTTAACGTCCATTTAAGTCGCATCAGAATTTTATTAAATGATATTCTAAGAATTATTTTAAATGTAAAAAGAGATAAAAAATTTTACTCCTTTAATGTCAACCAACACAATGTATTTTAAACTTAGGATTCTTAAATTTGATGATGTATGTGATTATTTTTTATTATCGTTTTTAAGGAAAGCACTTTTTTATGAACCAGATATTTTAGAACAATATTTTATTAATTTTATCCCTTCCCATAATCATCATACAAGGGGCACAAATTTGAACCTTCCTCCTATTAGATTAGAGAGTCAAAGAAATTTTACTATTTTTAGATCAATAGAAGCTTTTAAGAAACTTCCAGAATTTTTAAGACAACAAATGTCAAACTATGTTTTTAAAAAGAAATATAAAGATTACTGTTTTAACCAATATAGAGAAATTTTAATACTGGCAACTTAGGTAGGTTTTTAATATTTCTTGTGTACTATTTTTTAATTTATAGATTCTATAAGCTTTTAGACCAATTTGGTTGAACACTTTTTCAGTTAAGCGAATAACAAGATGATTGATAAATAGAGTCCTTTTAAAATATGACCTTCCCGCATTCTGCGAAGGTAACTAGATTATGTGCACTCAGTAGAGCGCATACCTTCGCCATCGCTTTGACCCGTTCTCTCTCGCATACCTTCGTCATCGCTTTGACCCGTTCTCTCTCAAAATTGAATAAACTGCTAACTGGATAATAATCAATCGTCCCAAGTTTCATGCAATATGGTTCAATACTTTTTGAGTTAAAATGACCTTGACCTTTGACCGGATTGCTCCCAAAATTCTACCAGATGGTTCCTGGACATTGACCAATTGTACCATCAAATTTCAGACAATTTGGTTGAATACTTTTTGAGTTATAAATGGCCATGACCTTGATCTTTGACCCGATCACTATCAAAATCTAACAAAATGGTTTCTGTATATTGACCAATCGTCCCACCAAGTTTCATGCAATATAGTTCAATACTTTTTGAGTTATATATGACCATGACCTTGAACTTTGACCGGGTAGCAACTAAAATTCTACTAGCAGGTCACTGGACATGAACCAATTGTTTCACCAAATTTCAGTTAAGCGAATAACAAGATGATAAATAAATAAAGGCCGATGAAAATATAACCTTCCCGCATTCTGCGAAGGTAATAATGCATGTAGTAAGAATGAATGCATGTAGTAAGAATGATTGATACCACGTTAACGTACCAACAGTCGCTAGATATTTAAAACTAGTGTACTTTCCCCGTTATGAATAACGGGTTTCAATAGAAATTGAATGTTGATTCAAAATTAATGGGGAATCAATAGTAAAGAAAAAAAATATATAATTTAAAAAAGTTATGTAAAAATATGTAGCTATATAAAAAATATGTATCTAAACAAAAATTTATGTAAATAAATATATATGTATATTAGGGTGGAGCGAAAATGGCACTTTTTTGAACAATTTTCTAATTTGGGCTGCAAGAATAGATTTTTTTTCGGGGAGAGACAGTATACAATCACTGACAAAAGTCCTGGATCATACATCGACATCTTCCGTCTCCACAAACCCATTGAAAATTCGAAAATAAGGCAAAAGTACTGAAAATTTAAGTTTTTTCAAATATTTATTTCTAAAATACATTTCAGTTTCATTTGCACAGAATCAGTTTTATGTTTGAAAAGGCATCAAAATAAGTGGTTTTAAAATAATGAAGGAATCTTTGATCATCTTCCGGTTCCGCAACCGGTTTGAAAATAGGGTATTTTGAGGAAAAAAATAAGCACATTATTTTCAGATTATATAATTGATAATATGTGACATGACACTCGCAAGCTAATAAAATGTTACGGATACATAAAAATAGACATACTTTAGTCGGAAACATTATTTTTGTATATTAAGATAGGAAAATAAATCGTGTTATACGGATATAATTGAAAAATTCATGAATCATTATTGAATTTTACACATAATGATGATTTTTCCTTTCTTCACAACCTGCAATACAAAATATCTTATTGACCATAAAGGAAATAAAAATTTAACACTTGGTCCTTCATTTTGAAGTCTTCCTTAGTTTCGAAAACTGGTAATTTCAGCCTTGATTCAATGAGACTCAAAACAAAGCCATCTCGATTCTGCGGGCCGCAAATATGAACTGACGCTTCTGTTACCATTTAAACACATCGCTCAACTGCCGGTGTGTAACATGGTTAATTTTCCAGATCCATAATTTATCGTTCTTGAATGAACGATTCAACTTCATTATCTGAATATCTTTGAGTAATTGGTGGATCTGTTAACTTACAGTTTTGCCAGTGGATTATATCCATGTTATTAGATGCATCAAAGTTAATGGGAGGAACAGTGAAGCGGTGGGCACATTCCCCTTTAACCATTTTCAATTGATATCGAGCTTCCTTTGATACGCCTCCACCCTAATTCTCTTAGGTGACATTTTCATCAGATATCATGGTCCACAAAATGTTCTCTGGGTAACCAAAGAATACATTGCGCTGTATCACTGGCAATACATTTTCTTTGGTTCTCTGATCCAAATCTTTTGCGATTGCGAACATTTTGAATAAATTCAGATCCCCGAACCTGCAAGCAGAATTGTCCTTTAATAGTGAAACATAAATTGGTTAATGACTTCGCTGTTACTGTTGTAATAGTTAAATATCCAATATATCGAGACCCAGTCTCTTCTATCAGTGATATGTGTTCTTCTTGAGCAGCTTTCTTATGGAATGCATTGCCTATTTTCTCGTTGACTACAGTCGAGTCCTTCCTGCCATCAAAATATAGGGCAGTCAATGGAGATTCTTTTCCTTTCTTTTGGACTTCGCTGCGATTTTTCGAACTTGTTCTTCTTAATTTTGATCTATCCACTGGTTCCACAAAGTCTTCATCAATGAGCTTAGTTGATACAAGATCTTTAATAATAGAGCTTGAAATAGTGGCTGCAGCTCGATCAGAAACTCCAGTTCTGTCGCACGCTGAGGCTAACTCACCGAATTTAAACCGTTTTGGATTATTTGACTTTGTTGCTTGATTTGATTCGGTTAAGAAAATTCATCATCGTCTACTGTTACGGATTCTGAGTCTGTGTTTGATGATAATATGAATTCGGAGCCTGATTCGGATCTTCAAGTTGATGGATTATTCATTTCCAAGGTTCGGTTGAATTTATAACTTCATATGACCTATATGGCACACCAAGTTAGAACACGGTAATGTTATTAATTTTTCAATTAGTATACAAATAAGGATAGTACAAATTTATAAAAAAAACAGACCATAATAGTTAGACTGTTAGTCTTTGAGATGATACGAAATTAAGTTATGAATAAGGAGATAGTAATAACACAAAACAAAACCTCACAACAAGAGCACCTCTCTCACTGAGACTCTCTGTCTTTTCCTATCATCAACTACGTAATTTGCGCTGCACCTATATTTTATCGCGCTGTGGCGGCAACATTTATAGTAGTTTGATTGCATTGAAACTTCGTATGTACGTTCGTTGATAATGCATTTTTTTTATTTTGAAATGAATCAAACCCCAGATCAAAGTTATTATTCATTTCCACTTTTTGCCCAAATTTACAACTTATTTTGACTTTTCAAATGTGATGCGGAGCCGGAAAACGTGACCCTATCGCCAAATCCTTTAAACAGTCTTACTTTTACACCATTTGGCCATAAAAAATAGATTCTTGGTTTAAAATTTTGAAACTTTTGTTTTTCGCTCCACCTTAATGTATATAAAAGATTATGTAAATAAAAATTTATGTTAAGAATTATTTATAAAAAGATATATATATTTTTTTAAATATTAGCTGTATTCGGATATCTTCTACTTTAGTTGTCTGTATATGTGCCTGGGGTAAGTGCTTATACTTTGACTGCCGCGGTGAAACCGCCCAGTATACTTTGCAAGCGGTGCTACTGCGGTGGTGGTAAAGCGTCCAGATCCGATACCACCGCATAGCGCCGTAGCAACGCAGATTGCCAATGCGGTAGCACCGCCATATACTGTGCAATTTTGCTTTCCCATTCATTTAACCGTGATTAATTGAAGATGCGTAAACAGGGCAGTGGCACCGCGGCGGTGGAACTGCCAGTATAGTATGGGCCTAACATCTGTAGTTTACATATTAAGTTTAGTCTGCCACAAATTGCCTTGAGTTTTCTATGCATCTTTGGAGGGGGGAACGGGTAATGAGCCCCCCCCCCCCCCCCGTTTTTAATCCTTATTTACCTAGTAAAACAAATGAAGAACCACTTAAGATAGGATAACTGAGATTTCATAATTTAAAGTAGGTTGTTGTACTGCACACTTCATGATATTTAATGACCTGACAGGAGGGGTTTAATCGGTAATGAACTACAAAAGTCTTAGTAAGGATTAAATAAGGATTAAACAACGGGGGGAGGGGCTCGGGCTCATGACCGGGAGCCTGGGAGGGGGGAAGGGGGGCGCTTATGACCTACACCCCTTTATAGCATTGTATGATAACATTACAAGGTATGCTCTCACATAAGTACCCTCCAACCGTGCTGGAATATTCTGTGACGTCATAGAAGTGAGGTTTTACCATGCTATTTTGTTTATATTCAATGATAGATAAACAACAGCTTACTACATACCATTTTCATGAAATTCACATAAGGAATTTTACGAGAATTATGAATATGTCATCCTATATTGTCTGAAATACATATTTACCTACTTAAAATCAATTTTATTTTGTATATTTACATGTATTTGGTACGTCAATATAGCATGTCATGATAACCATGCTATTTCAAAGAAGAGGACCACTAAAATTATATTATGACCTGTAAAATACATTAATGCACGGTGTTATTATCCCTGAGACTATTTATTATAGAAAACGCTAATTTTGAACCAAATGAAAGATAATTCAATTAATTAATGTTTATTCATTAATATTAAAGTTTGTTTAATCTTATTTACCATTTTTCCGAATGTTTAATATTACCTCGATAAATAAAAAGAAACTATGATAAGATACTTTCAAAATGAATTTGCTATACGAGTGACAACAATTTGACGTCACGAGAGGGGCTGCGCAGAAGAAACTCTTTAGCGGGAAAACCTTGTAGTTATTATACCATCCAAAAAATACTATGAAGGTACGTGTACTGTGTAGTGAACCATCCCGATTTTTTGAGTCATTATTAATGTTGAATAATGAATTTATTAAAAAATTGTATAATGTGCAGTCAGTCATGAAAATGTCAGTTTTCTATCCTTCATAGTAAGGTAGATCCTATAAAGTGAACTAGTTGAAGTTCATGTTCAATATATGAACCTTAGAAACAGTAATGATTAATTAAACGAAATGATTACACTCATAAACGATAATGTGTAATTTATCCTGATAAGGGATATGGAATAACAGGGGACAGTTAAAATAGTTTGTGAATTAAATGTTATTAATTAACCCTCTATTAAAAAAAAAGAACAATGCTACCAGAATGAATAATTTTCACCAAGACAGGTTAGGTTAGAATTGTCATGACTAAAGTTAATCATGATAATAGTACAGCCATTACTTAAACTGAATTAAAATTTTAATTTGATTGGTTATTTTATAATTACATAATTTGAATAAATTAGGGATGAGACGATTCCAAAATTTTCACCAATACCGATACCTAGATTTTCATCGATACCATTCCGATACCTAGATTTTCACCGATGCCGATACTTTGATTATTTAAATGAAATTAATAATTTTTTGTTTCAATTATAATATGAACTTATATCAATCTGCTTTTTAATTGTTTTATCAGGTAATAATGTGGTGTTGGGGCAATAGTTATGGTATTATTTCATTCACCCTGAAGAATTTCTACAAGGCCAATATAGATGGCCTTGTTTTACTAAATAAGGGTTATGGAATATGCTACCTCACTAAATATAGTGACTTGTCTATCAGTTTGACAAGTCACGAATACAGTGCACCGTACTGTAACAATGTATGTCATATAATTTGATTCACTGTAGGTATTAAGTAAAGCTCAGCAGTAGGTAGTATGAATTCATGATAAGTAATAGACATACTATCTTTGCTATAAATCACTACTGCCAATTGATTAGTTCTAGATACAGTGTGTTTCAACATTATTGATATTTTTCATTAGCCATATATAAACAATTATATATCGTAATGCGGTATACAAGATACACCAATTATTTGTTACTTAAAATTGGATTTTCGTCGTGGAACCAATAATATTGTGAAAACTTGACTTACAAGAAATAGCAGAAGGTTAAATGAAATGGTGAAATTCTCCGATGAACAGAAAAAGTTTATTGTCGGGCCAACATCTTCGCCAGCAATGATCTGACGTCTGTTTCTACAAGATATCTGGAAGAGCAAGAGAACAGTTCAAATTGTTTTATTTTACAAGGATAAATCGGGATTTCGACAAGAATAGAACAATCTTTCGAAAGAAGAAATCAGGAGGTCACACAAAGAGAACGCAAGAAAAAATTGAAGAAGTCAGAACATTTTTGGATTTAAAATCAAGAAGTTCAGTCAGGAAATCAGCGCCTCTTTTCGACATTTCTTCAACTACTTATTGGAGAATCCTCAGGAAAGACCTTCACTGTTCACTTGTGGTTCTATCTTGATATGGCTGTGCATCCAATAACGGAAGCCCATCCTAAGGAACGGGTGTTCCTTAGGATGGGCTACCATAACTACTACTACCATAAGTTGCTGCAAGAAAATATTTGGCCCACCTTTCGTTCATGTGCTACAAGATAAGGTTTATGGTGGAGGCAGGACGGTGCTCCTGCCGATTGCACCACTGCCGCCAAAGAATTACTGTTGAACAAGTTTGGAGGCGGAGTCATCAGCCGTGGGACACAGATTGCGTGACCAGCGCATACTCCAGATTTGAATCCTTTGGATTTTTATTAATAGGCCATAGCTCAAAATGAAGAGTATTCTGCAAAACAAACTACAGTGGACGAACTTATCAATGCTGTGAAGAGATTTTCAGAAGAACAACGCGAGAATGTCCTTCAGAGTGTAGCACTTAATGTTTTTAAGCGGTTGAATCTCTGTGTGCAGCAGAATGGGGGTCACTTCCAGCACCTTCTATAATATGTATATCTTGTTATGAATCATTAAAAATCCTCTCTTCCTGAACATGTTGGTGTATTTTTTTTTCGTCCTTATAACTATGAATAAAAGTCGCTGAATAATATAAAAAATAAAAAAACTTAGGGAATTCTAATTTCACTGTTAAAAACTTATTATTACATTAGAGATTATTACTGCTAATCAAATTAATGACCGCGCAGCGGTTTGCAATGGTCAAGCCTGGCACAATATAGATGGCCTTGTTTCTAAAGAGGGTATTCAATGCATGAATTTTAATTCAATGCGTGAAATATCTGCACCCGTTACAAATTTTCCATGGTAACAGCTCTCCCTGTGGTGTTAATTTATTATATTAACAGTAATGATAAGTTAACAAAAAAAATTTACAGTCGGACGGAGTATTACTGCGCACAATCCCGCAAACTCTATATTTACTCAAAAACAAAATGCACTAGAGAAATTTTTTCTCGTGATAAAATGATCATGAATGAGGATGGTTCTCCACCAGTTTCGAAATAATACCTAAATAAATGAAATACTTTTTGCCAATTTTTCGTCCGCAACTTTTAGTGTGTATAGGGGTATCACTGAGGACATGAAGGGGCATTACTGCGCAATGCATAAATACAACAGTCCTCTTACCCACCTAAATCCCTCCTCTCCCCATCTTAATACCCTTCCCTTCCCCATCTAAACCCCCTTCTTTCTCCATCATCTCCCATCTAAATCCCCTCTCTACCCATCAAAGTCCCCCTCCTCCCATCTCCCCGATCCAAATACCCCTTAATAAATATTTAATTAATTCAATAACCTCACACCCTCAACCTAAATACTCAAGGTTCATAGACTATAATAGGTTAAAGGAATAGAAATAGTACGAAATGTTACTAAGAGCTGCGTCCACAAATTCTTTAGATGAAACCTATTCTTAAGATGAATACCTAGGAAACCTATGTTAGAAATAATTGACATTTTATATTATTTATTTCTTATTTAATTATTGCAATATTATGTTTGTTCTTATTTTAGCAACAGTAATTAAAGAAAATGCAAATGTTAACCAGACACTCTGGGATCCAGTTAATTCCAGGGTGCTATTGGTTATGTCCCACCTGACGAGAAGCCTGGAGTCATCTCAAATGACCTATATATATATCTCAAATGACCTATAGTTGCTCCCCCTTTCCACCTGCCAACCGTTGCCTCTGCTTTCCTTTCGTTCAAAGTAAAAACAATAAAATGATTAAGCTAGATCTGACAAATGGATTATTCCATATAAAACTTTCAAAAAAGACATCCAGTCTTTTCGGAGTGCAGTGTGGGAAAAGGTTCTTCAATCTAACCCGTCTCCCTCAGGGCCCCACCATTTCCCCTTATTTCATGCAAAGGGTAATTTGCCTGCTGGGTAATCTGCCTGTCAAATTCTTCATTTATCTAGACGATATATTATTGATAGGAGAAGAGGGAATCTTAGAAAAGCCAAAGTGAGGCTCCACCTTAGAATTTAACCTTAAAAAATGCTCCCTCCAACCAAAATGCAGGATCAGCTACTTGGGAATCGATTTCGATAACTTAACAGTGGCCTTAAACCCTACATTCATTTCAAACATTCACGAAGAATTCCTTGTTAAAAACAAAAACTGTTCCCTTAGATTTAAGCAACGCTTGGCGGGCCTAATCAACTTTGCCCGTTGCATCATGAGCTCTCTCTCTCTGGTTAACCTCTGCTTTAGATACCCCCACAAATTGTATACGTTCAAAGACCTTTTGCACCTAAATCTGTGCTCTTTTACACGACCCTAAACCGGGAAATCGTTTTCGTCGACGCCACTCTGGGTTACATCGGGATGTGGGTTCAGGGGCGGCGGAGGGCTCTCAAGTTCAGGTGTCGGCTCCCGATACTTGAAGCGGAGTTCGCTGCGGCCTGACTGGCTCACATCTTGTTTCCCGCAGCGGTCATATTTTCAGATAACCAAGCGGTTATTTTAAAAGGGCAAACTACCACCGAGTGGGAGGTTCTCCTACACAAAAGAATGTTCTAATTCGTAGACATTTTTCTCACCTACTTTAGTATACATACGTTCCAATTCCAACCCGGCGGATAGGTTTTCTCGCCCCATTATTAGTAATTAAGTATAATGTGATATTTTGTTATTATGCTTTCTTTTGTTTAATTGTATTTTTTGTCTACATGTTTAGAATTTAAATAATCTATTTTGTATCCATTAGTGGATAAAACTTGTTAGTACCTAAGATTTGAGTAAAAACATAATGGCCACAAAACCCAAACCAGGAGCCCCAACTACAAGTTGACTTGGTGTCTGCCAGTCGGAAAACCCTTATGTTTTCCTAGCATGTTTTTCTTTACCCTCCTCCTTTCCTTCAGAAAGGGGCTCGGGTTCCTCATGCTATATAAGGAACGGAGCTAGGAGGTACAGGGGTTGGGTTGGGACCCTTGTCAAATCAACGGACAACGGAATGAATAGCAGGTAAATTTTGTTCCTTTTGCAGCGGAAAAACAATTTCATTGAAATATTTTTGGTACACGGAAAACTGCCAGGCGGAAAACTTCGAAGCGGAAAACTACCAGTCACTTACTGGCAATATATGTATTTTTCGACATTTTTGAAATATTATTGTGTTATAAACACATTCTAAGATTTTTTTTAAGAACTTTTTTTTTTCTATGAAATATTATTGAGTTATAAGCACATTCTAGGAATATTTCAATTCATAAAAATCAACGTTAGCCATTCGTTAATAGATTTAGGGAACATTCTTTTTTTACAGTTATAACTAAAGTATATAGATATTGGATTACTTAATATTCAATGGAAAAAAGTATTTCAAAAAGCTACTACACATCGCTTGTTAGCGAGAACAGTGTCATAACTTCAAAAAAGCTATTTTTCAGGAGAGGCATTTTAGTACTTGTAATGTACGTACATTTAATGGTATATCGTTGGGACATTTAGCCTTTCTAGCGGTATATTTTTGAGTTACAATGATAATTTTTTTACCAAAATGATCAGCATTTTATGATTTATATGTCTATATGGATAACTCTAAAATACATGCACACAGAGAAAGGATTAGTTGAATCAAATCATATTTGATTAGTTTTGACTAAATTTTATGGTTTATCTGTGCGCCTACCTACGTGGTGAGTTGCAGGTACTATTTAAAATGAGTTAAATTGACGTTGGTTAAAACAACACATATGTGAGTTGATTATTTTTAATTCCCGAAGGTCACAACAACTGTCTGTGATAGTCAAAACTACTCGAGATGGCTGAACCAATTATATGTAATGGTTATAACAACTGCAGAAAAAGGTTACATCAACTACTTGTGTATGTTTCTCTGATCACTCCTATGTGTTATACCAACTACTCGTGTAGGTTATGTCAACTACTCGTGTAGGTTATATCAACTACTCGTGTAGGTTATACCAACTACTCGTGTAGGTAATACCAACTACTCGTGCAGGTTATACCAACTACTCGTGCAGGTTATACCAACTACTCGTGTAGGTTATATCAACTACTCGTGTAGGTTATACCAACTACTCGTGTAGGTAATACCAACTACTCGTGTTGGTTACATCAACTACTCGTAAAGGTTATATCAACTACTCGTAAAGGTTATATCAACTACTCATGTTGGTTATATCAACTAATCGTGTTGGTTATATCAACATTTCGTGTTGGTTATATCAACTACTAGTAAACTAAGTAAATGTATATCAACTATTAGTGTAGGTTGAAATCTCGGTTCGGTTAGCAGTAGCCAAACTTTTTACATGATTTTTATACTCAATATATTTACTCTATTAAATCACAATCTCGAGTAAGGTCCCGGTATCAATTAGATTAGACTATTTATTTTCTACGACCAAATCTAACATGTTCATTTATTTTCTACTTTTGCTTCTGTGATATGCATACTATTTTTATTTAAAAAAATAATTGATCACCTAGACTAATCATTGCTTTTTGAAATGTTTTCGATCCGATGAATTGATATATGGTTATTAGTTGTAAATTAATAGATTAGATTGAATAAATAACTTCATCAGGTCAGTTTATAAATAAGTAGTTAGATGACGTAAATAACTTTACGTAGTGATAAATAGGTTGGTTAGAAAAATTAAATTACCCGGCTAGACCACAAAAACAAATTTTGATAGAATAAATCTTTGATGTGCTGCAATTATACTATAACTTAATGAATAATAATAGAGCCTTTGTCTTCTAAACCATATTTTAGTGCAATTCATCTTACTCATAGGCACTGATGTAGAAATATGCTAATAGAATTTACCAAGGTCAAATTGAAAACGAAATATAAACATTTAAGTTTTAGATTTTTTTTATTTAGAAGTATAATTTGAATCCTCGTCACTGTTTGTTACGACTATAGGTTGCCAATTCCTGAAATAAGAGATTCGTATATTAATATATAAATAATAGAAATTCATAGTATCGTTTATATACATTATTAATAACATCACCTACTCTTTTCTCCTTTTGTAATGAGATAGCGACAGCTTCAATATTCTTTTCATGTCTGGAATCCCTAAAAGCATATGAAAAAGAAAGAGATAATAATATTGCACATACATATTTAAAAAGCATCTAACATTTTCAAATACTTACTTTGACCTAGCATAATTGTTCCTGAATCATTAAAAGGAATTGAAGATGACTCCGATGGTTGATGACTTTGATCTACTCCATCAATTCTTCATAAAGATCTGAAAGTAGATTCAGAAAATATAAAAAACCATATTAACAAAGAAATGAAGAGAACTATTAACTGAGAATTGTTTCATACAAGTTTATTATTTATGTAAAATGTCAAACTATTTATAAATCTTCAGATGCAGTATAAATTTAACTCTAATAAACGCAATAGATTTTCCTTGCTAATCCTCATAATTTTGTTCATTATACATTCTTAATTTAGACTTTAATTAAATACCAAAAAAGTATAATATGTCAAAAAGCTCACCTCTGGTTGGAGTTCTCACTGCCAAATCCCTAGACGGTGTTTTCCTTATTTGCTCCCCGGACGGAGTTCTCCCGGTCATAGAAAACTAGGGTCAAGTAGGTAAATTGCGGCACTTCAACTAACTGCGGTCTCTTATCTCAGAAACATTAATAACCATCATGGCTTCAAGGTACTCGTGAAATAAATAGAACCTATCATAAATTGATCTGTTGAACAATTCAATGAATAGCTAAACTAATTTCAAATGGATTTTGAGACTTTCTTAATAGGGCAGCAATTAGAAATTAAAGAATCGAATTTACGTGTGTAACCCTACCTATAGGTACACTAACTAGTTTTGAAATATATAAATAATAAGAATACTTAACTTGAGAAACTAGGATAAGTTCCGAATTATCGGACGGTTCCACATTTTCGGTCGCCTAAGAAAAACTATATAAAATTATTGATCAACTTTTATTTCAATTAACTATTAAGTAGCCATATACTATATTTCATACGTGACCGAAAATGTGAAATCCCCTGATAATTTGGAATTTACCCTATCCAAGGACAGCGCAATAACTGCCTAGCCTATGTAGAAGGTAATAAGTATTGACACTGAAAAAAAAACAGCTAGGTAGGTATGATGCTTAAATAAGTTAACATATAATAATCTAGGAAAATTAGTTTGGATATCAGTTTACAAACCGGAAGGCAGTAATCAAAATTATTATTATGAAAAGTTATATACTGATAATCAGCTCTTCAAATAACTACCTAGCCACCACCCTATCAATCCCAATTTTTTTAGAATATTTAGGCAGGCATTAATCTATGTATTAATGGAATCAATTAATAATCGATCGGCAGCGATTGTACTATTTAGTGCATATAACGCAATTGTTTGCACTTGAACTAAAATGGTATTGAGGAGCGTTCACATTCAAAACGTAACACACTTCAAACAAGATTTGAACTGTAAAGTGTCAACCGATTAATTTGGCTTTGAGGAAAGCAAAAGTTGCCACATACTCATTTAATTTAACTCGCACATAAACTTAAAACATAGCGCCAACTCTCATAGTAAGTTAATTTATACACCATATACACTGGATTAGCAGTCTTTGTGGGTTACTATAACACACTATGTCATAGTTGATTTAACTCGCACCTAAATTTCAAAAAAAGTAGCGCCAACTATCATAGTAAGTTAATTCATACACCAGATACATTGAATTAACAATCTTTGTGAGTTACTTCAACACACTATGTCCTAGTTGTTTTAACATATGTTCAAACTCCCAAAATGTAACTCTAACTCTCATAGTAAGTTGATTCAATCCATAAAATGATTTGAATTAACTATGTTTGGTGACACACCACGTCATAGCTGTTTTGACACACGTGAAAACATGAATATAATCAGACCAACTCACGTAATAAATTGATTCAAAGCATAAATTGTTGACCCATTAAATATTAGTAAACTTTTTTCTCTGTTTGATTTTGTGTTTATGAAGTTGTTGTTGCAAACAAGCGATATATATATTAAACACACAGTAAATCAAGCTTCAGTACACACAAAGAAATTATAATTACCATATTTAACTTATTTGTTAAGTCACGTACATTTTAAAAATATGTATAAATTCATTTATATCTGTACAGGAAATTATATAATTATAAGATTTATAATTTAAAATACCAGTTTAGTTCAAGTTTTCTTCAAGTAACTAACTCAAGCTGAATAACCAATATGTTACCAAGTTATTATGCATAGCTTTAACTATTATTTTTTGATTAAATGAACCAATTAAATGCATAATTAATTGATTATCTACTCCATCACTGTTGGTCCTGCTTCATACCCTTTACCTGCCTTGCACACTTTCCAGATTGTCGCGCATTTTCAATGATCCTTAAAACGCACAGCGCATTCTCGAGATTGTTCAAATCGGCAAATGGCGCGGCACATATGTTCTCATAACTGTGAAATAGACGCATTCTGAATCTTGTTACTCTGACAATATCTTTGAGAATTACATGAAAATAATGGTTCTCTATTTTAGCAATGTGATGATAAATTACTAGCACAGTCTTCACAGTAACTGTTAGTGTCACATTCGTACAAAACTTGACACTGTTGCGAGGTCTATTGTTGAGAGCTGAGCAGGGCATGGTCAATTTGGAGTCGGGTAGCTAATTTGAATAAAGGATGCACGATTGTTGCAATTTCAAGAATTCCCTGGAGTGATATGTTGGATGTCTTTTGATTGTTCTCAGTTTGATATGTTAGAACTCTTGATCTTTGCGATTATTTCACTTGATCTCCTACTTCTAATTCATCTATCTTTTACAGAGTGAATTAATTAGAGGTTTGTCTTGCTTATGTATCAGATAGCAGAAATATCTGAAGATGATGGGTGACGAACTCCATAAAAGAAAACTAACAATTCCATGTACATTGATTACTTTTACAGGATAATGAAGGTATTAAAATGAGGTCTTTCAAAAATTAAATGGGAATCAAAAATATTTCTGTTTTTACTCAACAAGTTGTTTCCGTTAAAGACATACCAGTAATTTCTAGTTGATTCTTTCTCGCACTTATTTTGGGGATAATACGGAGAGATAGCTCGAAATTGATGTTATATTATATGATCCAACATCCACGATTAATTATCGATTTCTTTTAAATTCTAAATACTGCGTATTGATTGGTCGCCGATCTTGTGATTTCCTAACATTCTATATATATTTGATAATAGTGTTCAAAGTTCTTAGAGAATTTAATAACTGTCATAAATAAATTACATTTACTTCAAACTTTCTATTTCTGACGGACCCCATTCAAATTAAAGTTATACATTTCATTTTTCTACGAATTAAAAGTTCAGGAAGGAACTGCTTTTATTACCAAAATCACGAATGGTAAAGAGAGGGAGGGACATGACTCGAAGTTATTTTATAATTGAAATTCCTTAAACATTTCATTTTCTATGAGTTAGAATAAAAGAAAATGATCTGAATGCTCGACTTAGCGTATATATATTGCGGTGTTAGCTGTCAGAATTAGCTGATGGAATTTTAAAGTAGAGAATAAATTAAATGCTTTTATTTTCTTTAATATAATACATACAATACCTTTAATATATATTTTTAACTAGTTGTATTTACCATAAAACATTAATTATGTATCACAAGAAACAATAATTAAGTAAATCAGTAAGGTATACATTTTATCACTATGGAAGGCAGCCTTTATTTAGTATTGCATTCCATTTTTTTTACTAAAGTATTAAGGACTCATTTAAAGCATCAATATGTCTAATGGTAACATAAAAGTATTTATATGTTTTTTGGTAAAAAAAAGTAAACCGTAGCCTTGTTTTGACTTGTGTAGTATCTACTCTTGAACAAAATTCCTGAATAGTGAATAGATTATAAATTCGCTCAGCAATGTTACCTCGTAGAAACAAACTAAAGTTTTATAATAAAAAAAGTTTGCTTGTCTTTCTATTCACTCGGTTTTTACCAGAAATAACTAACTTGAGATTATTTACCGGAGAAAACTTAGAACTCACCTTTCTGCTGTCATTACTTGTACACATTTAACCGTCAGTCTGGCAGTAAATGTGTATTGTTTTGCAGACATTTGGGTCTCTTGCCTCACTCCTGCTTTGTCTATCGATTTTCCCGGCCTCGGTAGAGTGAAGACAGACCGTCAAAACAAAAAGAAATGCACGCCAAATTCTCTTAGAGGTGAAAACTGAAAAAAACTCAAATTGGCTGAAAATTCACTTGTTATGCAACTTTACTTAACTAAGATTATCAAAGCAGTAATTCTCAATTATATTATTTCATCCAAAAAGTAATTAAATCTTGAGTTTTTATCTTTTGTTTATCTAATCTTATTACATATTAAATGCATAACAGTTCTTCAATTTAGCTGTTATTAATGATTTTTTTTTATAATCATAGTACTGATTTCCGTCACTATATATAGCTATGCTTGTAACTTTTTTATTGGAATCAAATAGAAAATATTTTTCCACAGACGAATGTTCATTTGAATTCTAAATTGTATTACATATTCTTGAATAATTTTAAATTACAATTGTAGGTTCACTCGCATTTTTCTTCAAAAGAGTAACACATGTCAAGAAAATGGATGCATGAATTTAATGCACGAGACTCCCCATGCTGTGAAACTATATTGCCTCTATTAGATTATAGCCCTTTCTTTATTTCAATCGCAGTTGTAGCTTTGGTGATAAAACATGTTTTATCAAAATATTGAGACCTGGAAATTTTCATGAGACTGTCGGTTATACAGGGTGACCCAAAAAAAGTTGGTAAAAGTAAACGCTTATAACTCAAAGAATATTAAACGTAGAACGATGAAATAAAGACCACATGAAAAAATATAACTCCAAGTTTTATATAGATTACATTAAATGTTCAAAATGACCTCCTCGCTGTTGAATGCACAGCACAACACGTTCTTCAAAATTTGCGGTTACTGCAGCCAAGATATCCTGGTCAATTAGAGCGAGAGCTTCACGAACTGCTATCTTCAGATCGTTAATGCTGCTTGGTCTTGTACTGAACACCTTTTCTTTCACGTGACTCCATAAGAAGAAATCCAAAGGCGAAAGGTCAGGGGATCTGGCGGGCCATGGGAAGTTTGATGTATGCGAAATAACCTAGTTTCCAAAGCGCGATTAAGTGTGCGCAGTGGCGCCGGTTTGCTGGAATGCTAGACAGTTTCTAGCATCTCAATGTAAGTTTTTGTGGTTACACTTTGGTGAGTGTAGACGAGCAGGGTTGCCACCGTCCTTGAAAATCTTGAAATGTCCTTGAATTTTGAAGATCTTGTAAAATGTCCTTGACAAAAATGAATATGATCTTGAATTTTCCCAAAAGTCAATTTTTGTTAGATACAACATTAGACAGATACAACATTAGACAGATACAACATTAGAGTTTGATGTTAGATAGAACATTAAGAGTTCATTTCATATGAAATTATTCAAACAAATTATTAAATTTTTGTACAAGCAATTGTTGACTCAAGAATTGTTTTTTGTCTTAAGTTATTGCTGATAGCTCAATATGAAGGGTTTTAATTTAGTACATGAGCTGCCTTTTCATCCAACACGCATAGCTAAACCTCTCAGGCGTCCTGACAGCCGGCAGGATTAGTTTTGTGTGTGTATTACAGGCAGGCTCCGCTTTTATTACCAAAATCACAATTGAGTCCTATTACAAATGATACTAAAAACGAGGTATAACACAATTTTCTTTAGCCATATTTACTCATCAAAGATTTCATTTTCTATGAGTTAGAAGAGAAGAAAAGGGTTTTAAAGGTTTGCCCTAGCTGGTGTGTTGCTTAAATTGTTACTAGAATTAGTTACAGGCTCTGTGATGAAAGTTCAAAGTAGCGAATGAATTAATGGTATTTGAATTCAAACATACCTTAACTCTCACTCAGTATAGGCGAATTAATTGTTAAATATTTCAATTTTATAATTGTTACATCATACAAACAGTTATATGTTAAAATAACAGATGTAACAAGGGAAAAAAAATATCAATATTTAATTTTATTAGGTATATCACAGGTATCAAATTTAATATGTGGTTATTAATCTTCTAATATATATTAAATACATATATCCCGTATGTATTATAATTATATTGTCATTGTTAAAGTTTCTTTGTTAAAAAGACGAATTTCTGAGTCAATTCAATCGCTTCTCATAACCACGGTATTTCATTTTGCGCCAGTTAATATACAATAAAAAGATGTATTTTATTAATTTAAAAAACAGGCCCTATCCCATTGTGTTATGATCACTTCTTGGGTTTGAGAATTGACACTAGACTTTCAAATTTTAATGGGAATATATGTGAATTTATCCCTTCAGAACTAATTGTTTATTCTTTATTTCCATAATTCAGTAACTGATCTAATTAATGTCTATCAATTACACAGGAAATGAAAGCGGGTAATGACCGGTTCAATTTTATTATAGGCACAAATATAAAAATACACAGTTTGGCAAATATGGACTTATTGCGGATAATCGAAAAGAGGGTAAAATGTAGAGCGTGGTTGTTAACTCCACAAAGTCTAGAGCCAATCTAACAGAGGACCAAACTATAAAGCAAAGCCTCAGTTCTAGGATTATTTTCGTATTGGACTACAAACAGCTCATTATATACCTAGGCCTTATATTCAATAATAATCCTACGGATACAATAAGAATGTCTTACGGTGGTATTTTAACGGACTTTTAGGGTAAGGGTTAAAAAAAGATGATGTAAGCAATTAACATCATTCGATACTTTTCAGAAAGAAACAATGTTATTTCAAGAGTTATTGAAATATATAGGTATACCTATTCTTGTTGAAATTATAGTTCATAACAATTGAAGTCCATTTGAGAATTCTTGTTTGTCGTTTTGCACTCACAGTTAACATGTTAATGAATTGTGTACTAATAAATTTAAATTATAATTGAAAAAGTACTAGTAATTATAGAAAAATTGAATGATCCTATCCTATACTACACTCAAGACTATTTGGTGTTCTTTGGTCAACTGGCTGGTAGGGGCACATTTAAAAAAAACATATGATTGATATTTAGCAATATTATCAAAGTCATTATTAGAATGATTTAACAGATAGGTACCTAATTTTTAAAATCAAACAATCAGGGAGAAAATTAATATATAACCCCAAATTTGAGTGGCAACCCTGTAGAGGCTTTTCGAATTCAACCATCGGTTTGTTGCGGCTCCACATTCGAAAGTTTTGTTTGTTCATAAATTTGTTGAGATAATGTGGCTCTCATCGCTGAAAATAATTGATTTGATATCTAACTCATTTCGTTGGACCATATTCTTAATTGCTAGTCAAAACTCAAACCTGCTGCGACATGTGTAGTTTGTAAGCTTTTAATTTGAAATCATGCTTTAGAATACGGATTCTCTTTTTAAACCTGTTTCAGCTGCTAGCTTCCTCAAACCTTGACTATATTCTGTAATTCTTTCGTCGATCATGGCAATGTTTTCTTCTGATCATGCAGTTCTTTTCCGCCCAGAATGACCTTGGTTTTGGTCCAGAATTGTTCTTCTATCTTTCCACTTAATTATCAACTTATTGATTGTGTTGAGACTAATCTTTTGTCTGCAGTGGTTGAAATAAGCAATCTTTATTCTCGCTGGTGAAGCTGTCAGGAAAAAATTTTCAACAACGAAAACTCGTTGCTCAAAAGTTAACTGCATTGTAGTGTGGAAATTGTTATTTAAAATAATGAGTTTAAACTATGAAATATATAGAGAACTGCGGTAACATGGATACCAAATAAATCTTGGAAGTTGTAATTTTTCATGTGGTTTTTATTTCATCGTTCTACGTTTAATATTCTTAGAGTTATAAGCGTTTACTTTTACCAACTTTTTTTGGGTCACCCTGTATAATACTACCTAATTTATAGATTCAGAATATAAGTAAAAAAATTTGTATTCTTTTTGTTTGATCATATTCTTTATCATTATCAATATAGTTATTTTCCCAGCGATAAGGTATCTTAAAATTATAGCCATAAATTTGTGAAACAAAATTTCGATCAGCTAAATTCTGAAATGATAATGCAAACTCGTTATACTTTCATTGAGATTATTAAAATGTCTGATATTAAACTCTTTGTTATCAATGAATTCATATCCAACATAACTAGATACATTGATTGTAACAGAGTAATTCTTCCATACGTAATAGAAGTAGCCAGTTCAACTCTAATCTGTCTTTGTCGAATATTTTTGTTTCAATTTGACGCATGTTGAATAACTTTTGTTCCTGTAACTACCCTGAACTGTGCTCTAACTAGCAAGCTAAAAGAACACCAAACTGAAACTTGTGAAAAGGGAGTTTAGGTAATTCGCACATTATAAAAAGGGTAGGATTGAGGAAAATTGGTTCCCTTGGAATAGTTTTACTTCTTATAATCCAAAGAGAAAATATGTTCATTTTCTAACAAATGAATGAATTAGATAAATTGATTTCAATGTTTATATTTTAGTATTTGGTAAGAATTATTTTGTACAACTTACTGATGATATGAAATAAAGTTTGACGATTTCCTAAACAACACTTATGATATTTACTATTTCTTTGGTGATTTTATCTATACGTATCAAATTAACAAAAAATATCATTAATATTCAAACAACATATTCACTTGATAGTTAGGTAACTTTGTCATGATTAGCTATCTTATATACGAAGAAACTCAATAACAGCCTCGAAGATTTAGTCTGTACTAAACTTAGAAATATATATTGATAAGAGTTGGCTCGCAGACACGTTTCAATTACTATTTTTTATAATGTTTCTGAGAGAGACTCATTCTAATGTACAGCCGAAGAACAGGCCGCGGTTTGAAGCTAAGCTTACTATAAAATATTAATTAATTAAAAAAATTGTAAAACGAAATATTCAAAAATGAGAGCACAATTTAATTAAGAAAAATGTGTGATGGCATTTTATTTTTGTCTAGAACTTTATTATATACAACTAGAAAATGAAGGAATATGATTATTCAAATATGATTCAATATTTATGAATTAGACAATAACAAACAATTTCAATTAAGTATTCCCTTTAACACAATTCCCGTGAGGTATGGAGTTGTTAACTAATTTTTTTATCCCATGACTGGTTGTTGATCTCAAAGCAATATAGACCCACAGATCATTGAATATAGAAGATGTCCCATTACAGTACTTTCAATTTTCTAGCGACACTTGGCATCGGAAGAGTGCGTAACGTGACGTATCCTTGGATTTGCCTACGGTAATTTATTTTTAATTATTAAAAAACCGACAAAAAAAATAATATTGAATTTAAATATCCTATTTAAAATCAAAGTATAAATTTATGAGATTAAACTCATAATAAAATTATACATTTAAAAATGAAAATATAATTATTTCTATTCTGTACGTGTGTTCAGTACGAATTTGATTTGATAAACCAAATTTGAATTAGGTTTATTTCTGATGCAATATCATGAAAAGTGGGTGTGCGCTGTATTTTGTGATTAAATGTTCTTATCTTTCATCAAAATTAACTGGTGAGAAATGAGCAATACTCGAAAATGTTCATTTTCAGTTGTACCAATACATCTAAAGATTGGTACAAGTTGTTTTTATTCAGAAAACACGATAACAATCTGAGGGTGAAGGCTTGCAACAATGGCGTTGAGACTGACAGTTAATAAGACACTATTCAGTTTTCTAAATATTTTAATATAGCTATGATTTTTGTTTTCTGTTTTATAACAAACACATTAAAAAACCATTTCCCTGAAAATTAAAATTTCCATATCTGCTTATAGGAATGAATATATAGTACATTTAGAGAAAGATCGTTTAATCTTGTTCCATTGAGCACACCTCGAAGTAGATCTAAGTTTCTAAGTAGCATAATGATGCTCTCTTTCTTCAATTTTAGATCATGTGGTGGCATCCCAGAAGATGTTATGGAATTGACAAAATTTAATAGGATAATTGAAGGATGCTTCTGTATCATCGGATGTGATAGAATCAATTCTATAGTTTGTTGTATTACTGATAAAAATTACTTAATTTCATAGTTAAATTTGATGACATCGATGTTTTTCGGAGTGAGAATTACTTTTGATGCCAGATTTTTCATATCATGATCAACATTGATGCACTCTCCAAATACATCTGACATTATTTCCTGATGAATGCATGTCCTAATGTAAATCATTGTCATTCAATATCTTCAGGTAATTTTTAATTTTTTGATAAATGTACCACTTTGTAATAGCCAGTTTTTGTATTCAATCACTCATCTGCAGCTTCTTTGTACGTGTTTATTTCAATTTCATTTACTGTTCTCAGATCTTGAAAAATGTGAGCTTCTTTTACGTTTCCAAAGACCTGTTCGCTTATCGATCACATAAGTGGTAAGAAATATCAATGTAATGCAATTGAGAAGCATTTTCATCTTCTTGGTTGAGTAGGAAGTATGCAGTTAGTGGAGTATTCCGTTGTGTTGCTCTTTCAAGAACATTCCTTTCCTATTCCTCTTCAAAGTATATGAGTTATTCTTGCGCTAAATGAACGAGCAGACAAACAATATGATGCAATTTGCAATAGGTTAGGTACTTCAATAGCCTCACATGCTCTCAGGGCATCTAAAATATAAATGATTGCGGACTTCATCATATTGAAATCATTGTTTGCTCCTACTTCTCAAATGTCCAGATTCAGCGAGTCATATCATTTATAGACGTCTAATAGAATCTAATAAACTGGTGACTGGATAATGATGACCAATCGGTCCACCAAGTTTCATGCAATATGGTTCAATACTTTTTGAGTTATAAATGACCTTGACCTTTAACCGGATCACACCCAAAATTCTAACAGATGGTTCCTGGACATTGACAAATTGTTCCACCAAGTTTCATGCAATATGGTTCAATTCTTTTTGAGTTAAAAATGACCTTGACCTTTGACCGGGTCACTCCCAAAATTCTACCAGCAGGTCCCTGGACATGGACCAATCGTTTCGACAAATTACAGGCAATTTGGTTAACACTTTTTCGGTTAAGCGAATAACAAGATGATAAATAAATAAACGATGGCTATAATATGACATTCCCGCATTCTGCGAAGGTAAATAATGATTGTTTATTATCATTACATTGTTTTTTTTTTCATTTCAAAATCGACCAGAAAACAGAAAATTGTTATTATCATTATATTACTATTATTTTATTTTCATATACGCCCAGGAAACAGAAACTTATACATATAAATCATTTTCAAAATTAAATACAGCAAGTTCATATTTCTTTTAACTAAATAATCTAATTTTAAAAGTTAGTAATTGTGACTTACCCATTATTTTCAAATGCGCCCAGCAAACAGAAAAGATCCAAATTTCTTGCAAGTTCCGTGAGGATTCTTTGAAAAAGATCTAAATTTTCTCAAATCTCCTGTCGTAGTCTCCATTGGTTAGTGGCCATCCGCCTTCATGCTTTGTCCTGTTACCACAGATCATTGAATATAGGAAGATGTTTCACTGCTACGTGGACGCTAGTGGCCAAATAATTATTTAACTGCGACCGTATCAGCCAATCAGAGAGAGGGGTACCGTGACGTCACATATGTACTACAAACGTACTAACAAACGAGAATATGTACATATATATAACGGTCAGAGCTACATTTCTTTCACTAACAATAAGGGGAAACCAAAGTAGTAATGTAAATTTTAATTTTCAGGAAAAAAGGTTAATTTAAGTTTTATACTTTAACATATATTTCTTATAAATAGAAAACAAGAATCGAAGTCGGAACTAAAATATTTCGAGCAAACTGAATAGTGACTTATTAACAACTGTTCAGTCTCAACGAAATTGTGCAAGTCTTTAACCTCAGATTGTAATCAAGTTTTCTGGACAAAAACAACCGATCTTTAAATGTATTGATACAATTAATGATAAATGAACATTTTCGTACATTGCCCATTTCTCACTAGTTTAATATTTATGAAAGATACAATAATTACTAAATTTAGTCACTGACTACAACGCACGTCCGCATGCTAACGATATTAGATCAGAAATAAACCGACGCTCCGCGGCTCCAAATTCATACTGATCACACGTACAAAACATGTACAGAACAGAAATAATTATATTATTTAAAAATATATAATTTTATTATCAGTTTAATACCATAAATGAATATTTTGATTTTAAATAGCATATTAAGTTAAATACTATTCTCTTTATGTCGTTTTTTAATAATTAAAAAAAATAAGTAATGTATCAATCGTAGTCAACTCCAAGTATACGTCACGGTACGGACGAACCAGGTGCCAAATGTCGCTAGAAAGATGAAAATATTGTAGTGCTACATCTTCCTATATTCAATGATCTGTGGTTGCGGGTAACTGAGGCATATTTCTTTGCCTATCTTAGTGTGTCTCTTAAGTGACACGTTAGATACCAGATATAGCGAGATAATTAATTATTACGAATTAGAATTGGCTGGGAGATCGTTATCAGAGTACATATTGACTCCCTAACCCCCGCATCGCCTCTTTCCTTTCTCCCTCTCCCCAGGGGGTTAGAGTAACATGAGAGCTCTGATATTTTGCACACACAGTAAGGTTATAAAGCAATTATTTACACAATAATTTTTTTTCTTTGCTTATGACATTTTTCCGAGGGGCGGTCCCCTTAAAGCATTCACACCGGCAGTACCGGACAGATCACGATCCAATCAGAAACTGGAGCGTGAGCGGAGCGTTGCCGGTGTGAACTACCACAGCGCTCCAGTCATGGTTCAGTTATATTCAGTGTTTTTTTAAACAGATTTAAAAAAAAAGTTCCAATAGCCATTCGAAGTTTTGTCATCTATTAGATAATAGTTTTGTCATCTATTAGATGAGGATAAAACGAGAAGTTATCTTTCACACTTCCTATCTTTTACCATAGGATGAACTCAATATCTGTTTTTTCCTCTCTCTCATCCAGTTCATCAATTAAGTGCAATGATAATCACTTGAAAATCAGATGATACGGAAGGGACGGGAGTGAGAGCGGACCGTGACAAGATCAAACATGTGAATGCTCAAGGATTAGCCGGAGCTATGGTGTGGATTAGCCGTAATAAAACTAAGTTGAGGAGAGACTTCAACTTAGTTTTGAATGGATTCAAAATCTTGGTGAATTGCCTGCCATCTTGATTCTTGAGAAATCGTCTCCACAGACATAGCAATTTTTGATAATGGTTGTTGATTCAGCCATATTAGAAAGTTGCTGATTACAACAAATTTCTATCCAATCTTTGAAACAATTTCTCCTTAAATTGCTTAAAAAAAAAATTGGTAAAAAAAACCTTCCTTTCACGCGAGTTTGCCATTGTTATATGTTTATATCTAATAAATTTAGAACTCTCCTTGGTTTGTTTATACTTTTCACAATCATGTGTCTCTAGGAGTCGCTTATTGGTTCAAGATTGCCACGCACCATCCACTTGAAAAATAATAACACACAACTGGGCTACACCCCTAATCTTCTTAATGTGCTTATACTTTACTGGTCTGTATAACACAATTCGGCGCGTTCTATTAGAATTGAAAAGTTTGACGCAGAAAAATTTATCATCGACGTTGAACAGCGTCCCCTATTTATAACCCCAGTATGAAAAATTACAGGAATAATATTAAATCAAATTGTTGGAACGACATTGGCCTATGTTTGATAACTGGACTGTTATGACCATGATATAATAACTTTTAACAGGTATGCTCGCGCGCAGATTCTCCCCAAACCCCCACAACCGTGCGGGAGTATTTTGTGACGTCATAGAAGTGAGGCTTTACCATGCTATTTTGTTTATATTTAATGATAGATAAATAGAGCTTACTACATACCATTTTCATGACATTCACATTATGAATTTTATGAGAATTACGAATATGACATCTTATTTTGTCTAAAATACTTATTTACCTACTTACAATTATTTTTATTTCGTATATTTACATGTATTTGGTATGGCAATATAGGGTCAAGCATGTAAATTGCGGCACACTTACTAACTTCGGCCTCTAACAACAGAACATCATAGCTTCAAAACACTAGTTTAAAACTTTAATCGATAAGTTATAGCATGCACTGTACTTTTGATAAATGTGCAACATTTTAATGTATTTCTATTCAGAATGTTTTAGAGAATCTCTGTAGCGGGCCGCAATTTACCTGCGTGACCCTAGCGGGGTACGGTCAAGAGCCCCCCCCCCCCTCCTTAATTTATTTTCCCAGATTCCGTTGAAGAAATGGATATTGACGAGCTGAAATCGTTAGTATCCAGCAAGAGCAAGTCAAAGAACGGGACGACATTCAGTGATGAGGAGAGGGAAGCAATGTGCAATTTATTCCTTCCTTCCATGGAAAGGGAGGAATTCCTCACTGGTAATCAAGTAGACGAGTTGATGGATTCCAAACTGCTGCATATACTCGCACGTTATGGTTCCGTGAAAGTGCGGAATAAATACAAAGAATTTAAAGCAAAATTCATTATATGGGAAATCTTAAAACATTATTTTTTACTCTCATCAAATATTATATTATAATTCTGCATCAAATGTATATTCTATTAGTATTTGCTGCTCTACTTTGATGCATCAAATGCTATATTTTACTTGAAATAGCTTTCTTTTTTGAAGCATGAAATATAATATTATCCTCAATTGATGCACCAAATTTTATATTGTAAACTAATTTGATCATTAATTTTGATAAAAGAAATGTTACACCCTACGAATTTTTGATGCATTAATTAGTATATACAATTTTATTCCGTTGAAACATTAGTGTTTTATTTTTTACTTATCTTCATTTTACTAGTCATAATTTGGTCTTTTATTATTGAGTTCATATTTTTTTAATATAATTTTTCACATTCTTTACAGGTTTATGTCTCCTGACATATAAAGAGTGTGAAGCAAGTAGTGTACGTGAAGTACAAAGCAAGTTCATCATCATGCCAATCATTATTTTATCTGTTTACAATGTGAATCTGAATAATTACGAATATTGGTTAACTGATGATTGAAGAAATAACTTAAATGTATTATATAAAGATGGATAACCAACTAAGGTAGGGTAGGAGTTATCGACCAAATTAGAAAGTACGGCTGTAAACGCGTCATTGGAAAGGGGTGCCCCGGTGCATATGATATAATTGATAGCAGTCCAAAAGGTTAACCGAGCTTAACAGGTAACGCCGTATGAGACGCGACATTTGAAGTTCACCTTTTATGGGAGGCAACATCAGATTAATCGGCCGCGTCCTGGGAAAATAGGTCACTCCAGACACACAAGTTTCCCTGAGTTAAGGAAAACGTAGACACGTTAATAAATACAAGAAAATGCAATTTATTTTCTCCAAACCGCAAATTCCCGAAACCAGGGACCATGTCTCTGTGAACAGAATAAATATTAGGGGAGTACCCCAATATTAGAGCTAGTTATAATATATTCTGAACTAATCAGAGGCTCGAGGTATCACGTGGACCGTGTTCATGAGGATTGTGAAAGAAAATGCGTTAGTTTTTTGTTCACCTCTAATGAATTTTATAAATTTAAAGGCAACCACAAATTCACCGTTGATAATTTTAAACCGAAAAAGATTGACTTCAATTTTTGCCAGAAGAAAAGTAGTTGAAGCTTCTTCTTAACTCAGAATGCAGTGCTTGTATTTGTTGATAAGGAATAGCACGCTACTGCCTAGTTGCAATAACATTGAATATTTACCCACCAGTTTTGAAAACGTTTTGTAGGTGGTATACTTTCTGTACCACCGTGCATTAATTGTAACCATCAGTGTGGTATAAAATATGTACCACCTGACTTGAAAAGAGTTAAATAAAAAATAAATATATTCCAAGTAGCTAAACATTAGGCATTTAGAATCAAATGGTACAAAATTTCCATAGTGATCAGCATTAAATTTCAGATCGGTTCAATTTGAGATTGTTCTACTCCTCTAAATCAGTACGTCATGTGATCGTAACGAGGCTTCCAAGAGTTATTGATTATTCGAAATTAATTAATTTCATATGAATAAAAAAAGAGCTGTACAGTCATTTGCCTACATTATAACTCAATTAGGATATTTTTTTGCTAATAATTAGCTCAATTGTGGCGAAAGAAGATATTCTATGACTTTGATTCTCGAAATTTAGTTATATATAACCAAATATCATTGTAATCAACATATTACAATATATAAAAACCAAAAATAAAGTTTGAGGTAGAAAATAAAAAGTGGAATATAATTGATATTTTTCAATATTTTGGTTGTATTTACCACATTTGTGGCGCATGAAGATGATGTAGCAGAGCCTCATCATTTTTTCAGTCAATATGACCTCTATCTATCTAATTTTATCTATTACGAATCATATATATGAAAAATTGAAATTTGAAAGATAACCGTAAATTGGTGGTTTTTCCATATTTTTCGAATTTTCAAGTCTCTTCTAAGATTTTTCACACGTTATTTTAACATAAAATAGCAATTTTCATCACTATTACCAGACCCAACTCAAAAAAGTTGAAAAACGGTCCACCCTACTATACACTAAGAAGGACCAGAGGTTCTTAAACTTTGGTGTCCAGGGCCCCAATAATTCATGCCCACGGTATAAAGATTAGGGAAGTAGCCCAGTTGTGTGTTATTATTTTTTAAGTCGATGGTGCGTGACGTCAGCAATCTTGAACCAATCTGCGACACCCAGAGTCACATGATTATGAAAAGTGTAGACAAACCAAGGCGAGTAAGAAAACAGCAGAAAATAGTTTTTTATCTAATTTTAGGAGACATAATTACAATGATTGGATAAAAATTTGTAGTAATCAACAACCATTATCAAAAATTGCTATATCTATAGAGTATAGACCATTTAAAGATGGCGATTCACCATGATTTTGACTCCATTCGAAATTCTCTCCTCAACTTGATTTGTCACTTTTATTAGTAATTATTAGGGTTGCGACAATATGCGTTGAAAATCATAGATCTTGAAAATATTATGGACTGATTGAATTTTCGTACGTTATTCTTAAAATCTATGATTTAAAACGCATATTGCCAATTGATAAATTATTTAAATTGAATTAAACTTTCATGAAGTTGTAAATAAATTTAATATATTTATTTAGTTAAAATACAAATACTATACAGTAAAGTAAGTAAACGGACACGGTAGTAAATTTTCTCGCTCTTGACGTCACGCACCACCGGTCTCTTCTGCAACGCTATTGGTCAGTTTAAAAAAGATGTCTCCTATATGAGATTTGTCTACTCCCATAATCTTTATACAGTGTTCATGCTTGACCCCATAGAATATTAATGTTTAATTAATATAACAGTATAAGTGATACGAAAAGTAAAGGGATGATTATTCGTGTCCTCATTGCTACTGGGCTCACAAACAAACAACTCTCCACCATTTTTATTCAAGTAAAAACTTATGCAGTTATTAATTTGAAAATAGAAATTGTTATTACATTCACAAATTGCGGAAGGTAATGCTTTAGGCTGCATCTTTTATTTATTTATCATCTTGATATTCGCATAACTCAAAAAGTGTTCAGCCAAATGGTCTGGAATTTGGTGGAACAATTGGTCAACATCCATCCAGGAACGTTTACCCATCCAGGAACCATCTGGTAAAATTTTGAAAGTGATCCGGTCAAAGGTCAAGATCATTCGTAACTCAAAAAGTATCTAACCAAATTCCTCAAATTTGGTGGGACGAATGGCTGTAAGTGTCAATTAATAATTTCCACACACTGAGCGATATTTATCCTATTTTTCTTGACATATTGCCTTCAATATTATTGATAATTGTGGGTGCTTTCTTCCCAATTTGATTTTTAAAATATAGACTTAAATTTTTTCAATTGTGTTCAAATTTGAAGACTGACTTGGCCATTGCTACTAAACATTAATAAGAAAATGGTTGGATGAAAATTTCATTCATGTCTTGCAATGACCAAGTCAGTCAGCAAACTTGAACTAAATGGACAATTTATGGCGACATCAAAATAATATACCGAGAAGATTGAGAAAAAGTTAACTCAACTTTAAATTCGTATATTTCAACAAATATTTTAGGTACAGTCTTTTTCAAGTATCATCTTGTTAATTGGATCTTTTTCCAACTACAGTTAAATTTTCATAAGGTTTCATCCATTTTTGTGAATATAATAACTAATTTATCATTGGGTGGTTAAAATGGCTTTGTGCAAATGGACAGAAATGGGACAAAGAATTAAGTTCAAATACTAAAAAATATTTTTATCAGACAGCAAGCCCATTAATAAAACAGAAATATTTCCAGGTTGTTAGAGTATTCATATAACTATTCCTTTTATAAAATATTGACAATTTGGAGAAATATGATTAAGTACAAAAAGGAAGGCACAAGTTTCAATTTTAACAAGAGTCGTTCAGAATGCAATAGGACCGCATGAACTGAAGACAAAATCAATTTTGTTCAGCATTTCCTTTTAAAAAATGAATTAAATATCTCGAAATTTTCTCCATATCTCTTAACAGAAACATTCATATTTTTCAAAAGGAAATGCTGAACAAAATTGATTTTGTCTTCAGATCGTATGTCCTCTTGCGGTCTGAACAAAAGTAAAGCGGTGACTTTAAAATTTCGATAGCTCTATTTGTTTATGATAACTTCAATACCAAATTAATGGTGACCAACATACCAATTTTGAAGGGAAACACATTTAGAAACTGCATGATTTTTTTTGTTTCAATTAAAATGAATAAAATATTTTTTCAATTAAATTATCATTTTATGAAATTACAATAGTCTTCACTGTATCTAGTTTTCTATAACTTTTCATATCATTTTTTTTTAGCACAGACTCTACCATTAAATCTGAAGTCGATTCTGCCTTATGTTTTATCCTAAAAACAGCATAAATAAATATAATACATCATACAAATTAGATATTTATCTTTAAAACAGTATTGCAATTATTACTCCTTGAAATATTTACACTAGAATAACTGTCAGGTAAAGCGAGGTTTTGCTGTATTACATATTTAGGAGCAAGTAAAGGTAACAGACCAGAAACGGACCAAGTAAAAAAGTTAACGGACCAGAAATTAAGCTAGTAAAGATAAAGGACCCGAAATTAAGCTAGTAAAGTTAACGGACCAGAAATTTTTTGTTTTCAGTTTTAAAAATATTTGCTTTGATATTTTATAAATATAAAATCATATAAATGATAATATTAATGATTATTCATTAATTTACATATTTTATTAATTGAAAGAATTGGTAAAAAAAACGTGATCCATTTTGAAGTTGCGAAGAACAAGTAGTAAAACAATGGAAAAATATTATGCTTAGGCCCATATTATACTGGCGGTGCTACTGCCCTGTTTACGCATCTTCAATTAACCATGTTTAAATTAATGGAAAAGCAAAGTTGCAAAGTATACTGGAGGTGGCACCGCAACTGGACGCGTTACCACCGCTTGCAAAGTATACTGGACAGTTTCACCGCAGCAGTCAAAGTATAAGCACATACACAGACCAGTTTGAAGTAGAAGATATCCGAATACAGCTAATATTTAAAAGAATATGTAACTATATCTTTTTATATATAATTCTTAACATAAATTTTTATTTACATAATTTTCTATATACATATATATTTATTTACATAATTTTCTATATACATATATATTTATTTACATAATTTTTTATTTAGATACATATTTTTTGTATAGCTGCATTTTTTTACATAACTTTTTAAAATTTTATATATATTTTACTTTTACTATTGATTCCCCATTAATTTTGAATCAACATTCAATTTGTTAACGTGGTATAAATCATTCTTACTACATATCGCTATTGCATTATTTCTGATATTATTATTAGGAATATTTCAAGGTATCTCCTAATACGAAAATTATATTTTTGTAATGGTAAATATTCACATTCCTTCATTGTTTCAATATATTTACATATAATCTGATATAGATCTATTTCATTTTTGTATAATTTGAATATGTTCATTTATTTTTGTTGATTCACAGTTCACGCCAAAAACCAAACATTCCGCTGCTCTAGAAGTTAGCTTTTATAAAAGCTAAAAGTTAGCTTTTATAAAAGCTAGCATTTTATAAAACCTAAAAGTTAGCATTTTATAAAACCTAAAAGTTAGCATTTTATAAAACCTAAAAGTTAGCATTTTATAAAACCTAAAAGCTAGCATTTTATAAAACCTAAAAGTTAGCATTTTATAAAAGCTAAAAGTAAGCTTTTTATAAAACTTAGTATTTAGTAAAAGCTAAAAGTTAGCTTTTTATATTGCTCAAGAAATGAGCTTGTAGAATAACTAAAATGATCGTTAATGTTATAGAGCTGTGTGCATACTTGATTTTTTCAATCAATATCTACCTATAACTGAATAGTGTTGTAAATTCATTATTTTTTGAATAACAGCAGAATTTTTGCGACAGATAACTAAAACTCAAATAGGTACCTATAGGTTGATATATGACCAGTGGCAAATTTAGAAGAATCATTCACTTGTATAGCCTATACCCCTAAAAAAATAATAATCTGTAAAGCCAATTGATGTTTAAAACACTGTATAGACTGCAAAACGTATCTGGCGCGGTTTCACAGCCCAGTATACTTTGCAAGCAGTGAGAACGCGGCAGTAACGCCGCGTTCTCACCGCCTAGTATATTTTGGATTTTAAGAAGCAGTAGCACCGCGGGCGGCGGTGGCACCACCAGTATAGTATGGGCCTCAAAACCTTTAATGTGGTATCTATGATTCCAAATTATATTCTTATTCCAATTATTGGTCAGGTATTTAATAACTTTAACCAAGTAAAGTTAACGGACCAGAATTGAAGCTAGTTAACATAACGGAGCAGAATTTAACCTAGTAAAGATAACGGACTGTGGTCCGTCATGTTTACTTGATCCCATATTTATAACATCCAATCCTGTATATATAAACTTAAAATATATTTCCCTAAGTAACACACATATATGATTTTCATGTCACATAAATACAAATATCTTATGTGGATAGATATGAGACTTTTGGAAAGCGGAATATATTTATAAAGAAGGGTATGAGAGCAAATATGAATATATTTTGTACGAAATCGAAAGCTACCGTTATAACCATAATTTCATTAAAATGTTCTTATTTGCTCTCTTGCTCATATTTATGATTACAAATCAAACATTGTAGAATATTAGAATAAGTCTGGTAATCCAAGTGTCGATAACTAAATTATAAAAGAATGGGACCGATTAGCGTGCGCGGACAAAATGCCTAACAGACAAAATGCCTAAAATACATTTAAATTTATTTCAAATATGGAAATTGTGGACAAATATTTAAAATAGGTTAGCCTAAGGGGAAACAAAGAGTTTCTCAGTGAGAGTTTATTAAATCATTTTCAAATTGAATATGAACATTAGTAACTCAACGTTCTTATTGTAAACACCCTCTTGTTTCATTTCAATGTGTTTGTGATTTATCACCAAAGAGTTTGTTCTATTTATCAAATCGCTTTGGATATTGGATATCTATAATCATCTTCTTCTTTCTACTTTCATTTTTTTTTGTAAGACATCTAAAATGATCTATTTCCAGTATTTTGAGACATCTATAATCATCTTATTTTGTTTTCATTTTTTAAAAAGATATCTATAATCGTCTTATTCGATTGATTTTTTTAGATATTGTTTATTCTTTTGGATAGCGATAATCATCTTCAGTCTATAGTGATGTTTATAATTGTTTTTGAAATTCTAAAGCCAGTTAAGTAATTACAATGTTCATATAAGTTAGTACTGACATCCAATTAACTACTCTGGTTAAAAAAAAGCCAACGATATTGGTTTTATTCAACTACCTTTACAGTGTTAGAAGTTCCGTTGGAAAAAAATACAGTATTCTTTATGAGATGTAACTGAGACGTAAAATGTATTTTTATCTTGTGTTTTACATATTTTTTTTATATTATTTGATGTTCAATGATAAGGTTCATTACAATATAATGTATTTTGTTATTTACTTACCAATAAACATTCCATTACAGATATCACTTCAATGTTTTCTATTCGGCCCTTTTATTTGAATAAGGAGTTAATTCTTTTATTCACTTTGCAACATTCTTTTATGTCATTATTTTACAATTTCTATATTCATATATTTTGTACGTTAGGCATGTTGTCCCAGTACCGTGTGAAGGGTGGTGCTGGTGTTTTCTCTCCGCCAACTCTGCAAATCGCGGATCAGTCGATAACAATGCACATCTCAAGTCATGCTCCAGAGATCTGCGATTTCGGTATTTTGTTTTTATAACTACCATAGTGGAGCACGCCTGTTCGCAAAGATATGTTGATGGGAATTGAATTAAATTTATAAGAGCTCTCTATTGGAGAGCACAGGATAACTTATCTGTTTTTTTATCCAGAAACTTAGAAACAAACTTCCTTTGATCTCAAATCTTCTCTTAGAGTCACAAATTCAATTTTAGCAGTTATATCTTTATCATCAACGATTGATACTTCTGATATGTAGGGTTGACCTATCCATTTGTCTTTGACCCTATCGGATAAATTTGGATAATATTTAGTTATTGGAGCTATTGTTGTTCGTAAAAACTGCTGGATTAAATTGAATAATGCACAATCGTTTCCCATATCTTCTGGAAGGCTTTGCATCATCTTCGAAAACATTGTCACATTACCTGTTCTGATTTAACGTAAGTAAAATTCTAACTTTTCTTAGAAGGCGCTGACTTTGTCGAGTGAATCAATCTCAAAAGTTCCGTTTCCTTGTAGAGATGTAGATATTTAGCTGATTCACTTCAGAAAAGAAATCTGATAGATATGAGAATGAGACTCTTGCAATAAACAGTTCATCAGTCATCATATCATTAAATTTCTTACATTTAAGCATACCTCTTTCAGCTAAAAACAACTTTATCTCCTCTTTCAATTCAAGGAAGCGGCGCAATATTTTTCAACGAGATAACCATCTCACTTCCGTTTGAAGTAACAAGCAAGTGTGATTGGCATCCATATCTTTACAAAGTAGCTGAATAATCTGCTACTTTTAATGTAACTTATCATTTGAACAAGATTATCAAGGGTGGCTTTTAGTGTCTCAGGTAGTGTTTTCACGGTCAATGCATATCTGTGGATATAACAGTGAGTAAATTTACCATGGGGAGCAACTTGAGCAACTCTTCATGTAAATCCAGATTTGCATCCTATCATAGAAGGCGCTCCGCTCCATCAGAGCATATGCCAACTAATTTAGTTCACCCAAGGTTATTTTCCAATATGAAACTATTAACCATGTTAAATATATCTTCTCCTTTAGAAGTAGATTTCAAACTTTTGCAGAATAGGAATTCATCTATAAAACTATTATGGCTAATAGAAGGCACATATACAAGGAGCTGTGCACACTGAGCAACATCTGTTGATTCATCAATCATTAAAGAAAAGTATGGTGTTTGTTGGAAATTGCTAATCACTTGAGATAAGATATCATTGCTCATTTCTGTGATCCGGCATTTAACTGTACTATTTGAAATGGACAATTTGCGAATTTCTTTTGAAGCGTCTTCCCCTAACAAAAGTGAAACTTAATCGATGCTACAAGGTTTTATTGGTTCTTCCCCAATTGTGTGAGGTTTCTTATTTTTGGCCATTTTTAGTGCAATCATGTGTAACATTTCCATAATTGTTTTGCTGTAATCGACCTTCTGATTTCTTTACTAATTTTTTCTGCAAGTTTTCTAAAATGAGAGACTGTTTTGTTGTGGTAGTCCCTATGAAAGTTTCTGAAATGTCTCTTCAATCTGTGTGGTTTCAGACTCTCTGTTGACAGCAGTTTGTTACATATAATGCACACTGGACTTTCACCGTTATTATCTTCGATACTAGTTAATCCAAATTAGAGGTATTTTTCTATATATTTTCGTATGCGTGTTATCATTTTTGTTCAAAATATCTCACTAAGAGGGGAAAAATTTAGTTTATAGTGAAAAAAACCAAAGTTTTTAATAAGAAAGTTATAAAAAAAATAATATTGGAAATAACTAGTAGCTATCTTCTTATTGATAAAATGAGCAATAATATTAAATAGATATTAATTATGTATTAGAATTACTGAAATTAATTTGATATTAGTAAAAGAAACCTTGAGCTAGGCCTGCTATAGGGCTTGTGAGAAATCTAATTTTCCAACAACAACCTTGTGTATTATAATTCCTTAACTGACCGCGAATCTATTCTTGCTTGATTTAGATCTAAATTCATAAGAATCCTTAACAATTACAAAAAGTTATCTAGCAATGAATGTATTCGCCGTCCTCCGTTTTCCCCATGTTCACCCACAGAAATCCGGCAACATCGTTTTTCGTACCTGTGATTATGAAACGTTTATGGCTGCAGTTTCAGTTGTCATCTCCTCCTCCTACTGTGTACATTAAAACAGCGATCAATCTCCAACAGTCATTCCTAATCTTCAGTTCATCAAAATGCGTACCTAGCTAGTGTTTAATCCACTGTATTTAAATGCTGGACTTTAACGATTATAATATGAGACCTCTAATGGAGACCCTTGTTACAAACATGGAGTGAGAGAAATGTCATGCCCGAGGAGTGATGAACTGGCCTCAGATGGAACCCTAAAATTAACCCAACTACTGAATTAGCGCTATGGCCGTGCAGGACCTACAATATCAAACGATTTTAAGTGTTCAGGATTCATTTTCTTTATTTTTCTTCATCCACAAAGATATTAAGAACTTTAAAACCATGTAAATTAATCTAGTTAAACCTAATTAAAATCTGATTAAAATTAGTATATTATAGAATTGGATTCTCGGTTATTTTAAGGGGATTATGATTGTACATTATTTGTTTATTATTTAGAAATTAAAGCCAATATTTAATGGCTAGGATTGTAAATCCTGTGCGGTGTTTAAATTATTAAATGACTGGGTATTTGAAATCCTTTCTTAAATTTCAGGAATCTCAGTCATCACGGGGATAGTGCGGTAACGCTGAGAGTTCTACTACATTGGGGGAACTTTAACTCTATTTCATGCTACCACAATTCTGTAGCATCCTAATAAATATGATTAATCTTTCTAAATAATATTTATTATATCCTTGCCATTTAGAGAGGTTAAGATTGTTTGTTGGTAGTCTTCTATTTTATAGTTTATCGCAACTCCTTACAATCGAATGGTTTCTTTACAAAAGCTGATCTTTTTCTTTAAAAACCTTACTAACGTTTTATAATTCACCTTACTAACGTCCTATCATTCACCTTACTAATGTCTTATCATTCACCTTACTAATGTCTTATAATTCACCTTACTAATGTCCTTATAATTCACCTTACTAACGTCTTATAATTCACCTTTTTAACGTCTTATTCACTTTTGTAACGTCTTCTCATTCACCTTACTAACAACTCATCATTTACCTAACTAACGTTTTATCATTCACCTTACTAACATAATATCGTTCACCTTACTAACGCAATATCGTTCACCTTACTACCGTACGCAATATCGTTCACCTTACTAACATAATATCGTTCACGTTACTACCGTACGTAACATCACCCAACTTACTAATATAATTTCGTTCACCTTACTAACGTACGTAATATCGTTCACCTTACTACCGAAATACCTATCTCACGCAGCTCACCTTTTCAATGCACGCCACACTTGAGGGGGGGGGGGAACCCGTCTCCCTCTAATCTGAAAAAAATTGATTTTTTTTATTGCATAATTATGTCTTATAGTCTCCCGGATACGGTGTTAAAATATTAGAGCTAAAAACAATCTACAAGTGCATCATAAACAGTTGGAAAATGTTGTAAATTATACCTGTCAGGTCTGTCAAAAGATATCACATCAAATGTTTTGTTGATTAGATGCATCAAAAAGAGGACACAACACCCAAACTAAAGTCTCCAAGCTAATTTATGGAACCAGAATTACTTCAGTTAGACAATTTTTTTCAAAAATATTTCAGTAAATTGGCTCTCCTGAAAAATACATTTTTTTTTACTCCTACAGTTTTTGAGGTAGAGTCATGGGGTTTGTTTTATCTCCTTCATAAATGAATTGCTCACAAAGTTACAGACGGGGGTATTCAAATTTCTCAATTAGTGAGAAGGTATATTGAGATATATATAAGAAACTATTATTTTACAATTTTTGTTTGAGGTTTTTGGAAAAAATAGCTCTGTAAGTTTGTGAACAACAGTAATGGACAAAATATAAGGGTAGGCAAAAACAAGTTATCTAAATCTTTAATTACATAAAAAGTACAAAACACATTATTGAAATTTTGCAGGTGTTTTCTAAAAGAGCTCATATGTTTCCGTATGAAATTTCAAAGCATTTGGATAAATATTCTAGGAATAGCTCTATATTTCATTTCAAACACTAAATTTTGCTCTGGTGAAAAGCTAAGGGTAGCCATCATAAATTTTGAAATATTTGCATATATTGGCAACTAATTTAATATTTTGTGAATAATTCTTTGCTATATTACTTCAATACATGTTCTACCACAAAATTCTACAAATTTGAAGGAATTATCCATCTTCTATTCATCCTCGGGAAATGTCCACAATTCTTCCACATTTCTTGTGTTTCTTCTCTGAGTACAGACTCCAATTACTATCCAAAAAATCTCAATTCGATTGAAGTCAGGACTCTGTGAAAGCCAGCTCATTAGAGCAATTTCTTCATCTTCTTATAGGGTCGTTACTATTTTATCTGAGAAGTAGGGTACGTTGTCCCAGGATTCACTCAATCAATTACTTCTCCTTCTCTGTGAGCAATCCCAGTCCCTAGAACACAATTAACATCCAATGTTCAGGGATTTATCCTTGGTAGCGACATTAGTTATTTTTTTATCCTTTCTAATTATCATTTACAGTTTTTAAGGCTGTTTGATAATATCTCCTACAGGTCCTTCCTCTTCTTTATTTGGTTCAAATGACGTCCTAAACCAACAGACCCCTAAACAATAGCCAAACTTATGGTGATTATTGTAAATTGTTATTCACTGATGTTTCTTAACCTACTCCTACTGCAACGGCATCCAATGCCAATGACTCTGAACACTGAGGTTATTAAGTTATTATAACATATTTATTCTCTCCTTCAGAACCTGCTCCTTCATTTTCATTTGTACAACCTCCCCAAATGGAAACATCTTCACAACAGATGCAGGCTCAGCAACTACCTCTCATTGAATTGACAGACCCTGAAATCATAAAGTCAGATAATGATTGCAAAGCTGCAAATACTGATGCAATGGTATCTGTGGTAAGATTTATTCATTATATTATGACATATCTAGTCACATACTACTTGTATTAAATCATTCAGTTGGAAGTAGCTAATGATGATGTTAATTTTCAGGTTGGTGGCAGGAAGAGATTCAAACACAATTGCCCAGAATGTGTTAATAATAAGGTCAGTTAAATTGTGAGCACTGTAATTGAAATAAATAAATGAGGAATATTCTTTTGCTGCATAACCTTTTTTCTCATGATTGAAATCATTGAATATATCAAAAATTTCTGTAATAGGGGAGACCGGGGGCTAGATGATACACGAGCTAGTTGATACAGTGGCAATATTCAACGAGTTGAAACAGGGTGAGCGCTGAGCTTTTGAAGGAATAATATCCGGTAACACACAAATCACGGTTGTGAGAGGTTGATAGGTGTGCGTGCTGCGAAGTTATGGACACTTTATACATTTTTCATGCTTTAAGCAATTCTTAGCGTGTTTATAAATTTTCTTTTGTACCTTTAACCCTTTCGCGCCTATATTTTTAATTGCTAAATAGGCATATTTATAGCCGATTTTTCAATTTCATATGAAAACATACTTCTTTCTCGACTAATTGGGCCATGTAGTACATTGAAATTCCACTGGGACATTATGTCCCACCAGTATTTCCCGTGGGAAAATATGTCCCACCAGTGTTTCGCACCGGGAAGATATGTCCCAATTGTGATACGTATGTCACAAATTTGGGACATACCTTCCCACCAGTAATCTATGATTGTTATTTTGTCTATTATAATAATTATGAAAAATATCCTTGGATAAAAAACAATTATAATAGTAGTATTTTTTATTCAAGAACAAAAGCAATAAATTCCTTGTACTTATATTTGTTTCATCCTAAAATCTTAGAGTGAATTAATAATGTAAAAAACTAGACTAGGTACATCACAGACCTCTTTCATTGTAAATATAACATATTCATGAAATTATATAGCTATGAACAAAAACTTATACATGCAAACAAAACGTAGAATTATAATACTGTATATCACACTGTTTTACAGCCTTCCTTTTACCGTAAATATGATAAAATATAAGCAATCTTCTTTTTATATGACTTGAAAGAATAAACTACTTTTGGAAAATAACAATGAAATCGAACAAAATAGACCGTATAACGTCAACTGATATTGAAATTATTAACTGAATTCCTTTTCATAGAGTTATCTTGTGACACTTCACCTCTTTTGGTTGTTTCCTACTGATGATAGTGTGCAAAACATGCATCACACAGAGTAACATGGCAGGAACTACAGGAGAGGAATGTTCGCTTCTCTTTACCCTTCAATCTGCAATTGTAGCATCGTCTCCTAGTATTACCTCTGACTGGGAGGTATGTATGTTCCAACTGCAGCGAAGTTCAAAGAAGCAAAGAGCTTGGTTGATGAGAAGAACCGGTCAAAAATCACAACCACTTCTTCATTTCTAATGGTTGAACATAATTTTGTCACAACACGCTCCCAGAGGCCTACTAGTTTGTCACCTTGCGGATCTTTGCCTGATAGATCTGAAAGTCATACGTGTACCCAGTTAGAGCGCAACATCTCTGCCAGATTTTGATCCCTCTCTTGATGGGCTTCATTGGCTGATATTGTTTGAGAGAAGACCTACCTCTGAATTTAGTCATACTCTCATCAATACTTTGGCAGCTACTTTCTGTATAACAAGTTGCGAAAGTGTGTTTCAGACAATTCACCATATTATCAATTTAATATGTTTTGGGTGCATCTGAAGGTTTCTCTGGGTCAGCAAAATACAGCTTTGATAACAGAAAGCAAAATCTGTCTCTTGATATTGCATTAGCAATGCACTCATTTCGCATAGACTTATTTCCACTCCAATAGCAGTGAAGATTCGGGAGTTTGTTGTAGCCCATAACAATTGTGCAGCCAAGTACTATCATTATTTCCCCAGTATCTGTCAATTTATGCTGGTATTTGAGCTTTTGTTCGCCATGTCTATTCTTATATTAGTGTTTTGGGCAATCCACATGAACAAACTTTTTGGAAGCATAGACTTCAGACAGTCTAAAGGTGAGGCTGATCTATTCAGGGAGCATAAAAGACTACCGTTCTTTTCTTGAGGTACTTGAAATTTTGGTTCAAAGTTTTCCCGTTCTACAGACCAATCAATTTCGGCGACATCCAACCACTGAAATTCAGTAAGTTCCACATTGTCAGGCACACAGTCATCATCAGAACTGTCTTCATATTCTTCAGGTACAACATTTCGCACCTGTTGGCGTGGAACAATGTCAGCGGGTAACTCATGTGGAGGAGTTCCATCAATGACTTCGTCACTTCCACTGTCTATATTGCAGGGAATGAAATTTTCATCACCGTCACTATCATCGACCGGGGATTCATCGTCTGAGTACCCAGACAAATCCCCAAGAGCTTCTAAAGTTTGATGAATCTCTCCATCAGAGCGTAGAATCCTCTTTCTCATTTCCCTGTAATATAAACCTTCTTAATAATGGATTGGACCGTGGATTTTGGTAGTTTTAGCTCCTTGGATATCTTGCCATACCCCTTTTCGTCATTATGCATCACTAAGACTATCTTCTTCACCTCCAAACTGTGTTCTTTAGCTGTTGGCATGATTTTAGATTTATAAAAAGACAAATTATTGAACAAAGCCAACGGTTGCATCATATGGGAGAATAACAATGACTGTATACAAAAAAAGGCTCGGTACTACACTGTAGTTCATGAATATAACCCCTATCGCATTCGTAGGGTCTTAAAAATATTGAATTTCAATTAAATGTTATTTTTTCGTGCCGTATGAATACTTTCTGCCCCCCCCCCCCCATTTTCTTATTAAATGTCTGTAACTTTTGTTATTGATAAATATTTGCTTTGAAATTTTTGATGTATCATTATCGATGTCAGATCTAAAAGTGTACAAAAATTTGGAATTCAGGAATTGATATTTTAGAAGTTATAAAGGAAAATGTTACATTTATCGTATGGTACGAATATTTTCTGACCCGACTGTACGAGACTCTTGCTTACAGCCAGCCATGCCTGTTTATTTTTGTCTCTATCTTTATAGTCTTCACGTCAGCAATCCCACAGTTCTGGGTGCTCCTCAATCGCAGAAATCAAATGTTCATTCTCTAATTCCTGAAAATGTGAAATATGTTAAATATAACTTTCATTAGGTACCTAAATGTTTAATTTAACATGGTCTATTTTTTTCGTTATCCTTTATTTATTCTATTTATATAGATAAATGTATATTGTGCCTTTAAAGTGTCAGTAAATTTATTTCAAATTTGATGTTTTATTTAAAATCTCATAAACGAAATTAAGAGCAGCTACTAATAAAAATTTTAAGTAGAATTTTCTAAATTATAGCTATTCCATATTTATTTTAATAACATAAAATCAATTAATATCATATTAACTGCTTACAATGTCACACTGTAACTACTTAGGACCTAGGCATGTGGAAATGATAATTTCATTTTTCTATAATTTATTTTCTTCATATTGCAGGATTAATGATTTTAAAGTTGGCTGGGTAGGTGTTCTTCTTTTATTTTCAATCCACAAAATGGTACATGTGCGAAATATTGTGAAAAATCGAGAGCCAATTTAATTACAATTAGCACAGTTATAGCTACTTAACTACAGAAAAATTTCTATCTGCACTAACATAGAAAACGAAATGAAAAAATAGGTAAGTTAAATAATACGGAAAATTAATATTAATTATTAATAAGTTTACATTAAGAATAGATTATTCATTTTAATTAATTAAAACACTTAAGTTCATGCATTTTATGGCTTTAAAGCATAATAAAAAATTGTTATTAAAAATGGAAAGGAAAATGGCGTGCATGATTCGCCGTACTTGTAGTGAAAAGAACACTGGCATAACTAAAAATACAAACAAAATATTATAAATACAAGAAACACGGTTATGAATAAGAAAAATATAAAGTAGATACCATCCTTAAATAGTAATAATATATTTTATAGGACTTACCCCTTTGAATTAATTATTAAACAGGAAATATGAAGAGAAAAAAGAGGCAACCACAATCTTGCACACTTAAAAAAATTATCATTCCCACAATTATTGGTGACCCCGTAGTGACCAATAATATTGTGGGAATGATAATTTTCTTATTATAATTTCTTATCTCAATATTTCACATATGTAGCATTTTGTGAATTGAAGGTAAAAGAAGAAAACCTACCCAATACCGAGCCTTCCTTAAAATCATTATTCCTTCAATATAAAGAAAGTAAATTATAAAAATAAAATTATCACTCACACAGGCACACTATAACTACTTAGGCACAGTGTCGCTATATAGGCACTCTGTAACTATTTAAACACACTACCTACCTAGGCAAACTGTTACTACCGTGACCGGACAATTGCCACCCAATTATTTATTATGAGGCCTCTTAACTTTAAAAATGGTGATAAAATATGTTTATTATTTTTGTACGATTAATTATTATTAATTGTATACATTATAAGATAAAAAAATTTATTCCACATTAGATATTTTTTATAGAATTAATAATCTGTGAAAAAATTATTTGGCTTAAAATTGTAGATGCGTGGTGTTTAAAGGGGCAGTAGTCATTTTTTGTTTAAATTTTTTTAATGTCAAACGATTGCTCAGATAAAATAAAGTATTCGTGTAAAATTGCAATGTTCAATAAAATCTAATAATTGAAATATATCATTTTATATATAATTAATTTCTTAACAAATGCTAACGGTAGATGGCGCCACAATCAGTGGCGCCATCTTATAAACAAATAACTGATATAAGTTTCTACCCAGATTGTAGCTCAAGTGAAGAGATGGCTTTATTTTTAAAACTATGCCTTCTTATCTACGAATTCACATAATCTTTTCACCATTTTGATTACTGCATACATAAATTAATATGAAAACAACAAACATACTCACGTACATACTAATAAGTGCAAATGCTTCCGCTAGGTGTCGCTAATTTTATTAAATACTTTTTTATATGAACATTTCAAAAATAAACGAGCATTCAAATATTACTTGATGAAATATTCTGAATCGATTTAAAACCAATTTGGCGATTGTCTTATTTTTACTTTACTATCCCTTTAAGAAAATCAATTAGTGTAAATCCTGAAAATGTTATAGACGAATTTTTAATCGTTCTAAACTAGTGGTATAAAGATTCGATAACATATGACTTAAAAAATATAAGATTTAAAAAGCACTTAAAGAAACCAAATAATAATATTTTTTTATCTTATAATGTATATAATTATTCATTAATCGTACAACAATAATATACATATTTTATCACCATTTTTGAAGTTAAGAGGCCTGATATTAATTATTTGGGTGGCAATTGTCCGGGGGTGGCAATTATCCGCGGGTGGCAATTGTCCTAGCACCGTACTACATAGGCACATTGCAACTACATAGGCGTAACTATCTAAACACACTGTACCAACCTAGGCAAACTGTAACTACATAGGCACACTGTAACTACATAAGCACTCTGAACAATCTAAACACACTGTACCTACCTAGTAACACTGTCCCGAAAAATATTTCATACCTACATATGGGCTTGAACTCGTTAATTTATTTCGTAATATGGTTTATTTTGTAAATTTATCGTTCAATACTATGTTTCAACTGTACCTACCTAGGCATGGCTAGGCAAACTGTACCTACCTAGGCATGGCTAGGCAAACTGTACCTACCTAGGCATGGCTAGGCAAACTGTACCTACCTAGGCATGGCTAGGCAAACTGTACCTGCCTAAGAACACTGTAACTACCTATGTACCTACACTTATACTACATAGGCACTCTGTAACTATCTAGTCACACTGTAACTATCAAGGCACACTGTAACTATCAAGGCACAGTGTAACTACCTAGGCACATTGTAACTACCTAGGCACAGTGTCATCTGATAATCACCCAGGCACAGTGTAACTATCAAGCACAGTGTAACTACCTAGGCACACTGAAACTATCTAGGAACATTATATTCAACTAGGTAGTATGTTGATCTCTACTAACAGGCAGTGGAGATGGGCATTTAAATGGTAACAGATGCGTCAGCAACTGCTGTAGCAATGGATGCGAGAGATTGCTTGATAAACACCAAATTAGAAAAATATTATACGTTCAAAATGTAAAAGCCTCATTCATCGTATGGTAGGGTGGTTGGGATTGGTGGGGCGAAACTCGACGTACAGCCACCTCCTCGTGGAAGTTCTGGATTATTTTTGTATTGAACGTATACTGTCACGATACCTAAAATAAACTGAGAGATGTACTCTTTACTTATAAATAAAGCAAAATTAAGTGTTTATAAATTCGATCCTCGAACCATGAAGATGATAAGATAAAACTCTGAAATTTTAAACATACATCATTGATATTTTCTAACATTGGTTTTAACCTATAGCAGCCCACATAAAATAAATATTTAATTTTGGCAATTTTTTTTAAATATACTCTTTTTCCATTATTATGATTTTTTTATTATATTTATATTGGTCTCGAACAATTTATTTATTTATTTATGCACATAGCACCCTTACATTCAGGTACAGGGCCGGGGCCTCCCTGACCCTAACAATTTGCAAATTTAAATTCATAAGAATGACTATGTGGCCCGGTTAAGCTAATGCTTCTAGGGCAACCTACATAAAAGAAAAAGGTAATATATCGTTAAAAATTGTGCCAATTTAATACAAAAAAAAAAGAATAATATTCTCAAAAAACAAGCAATATCAAGCTATCGAAAATTCTCAACGTAGCACAACTAATATCACTAGACTGGTAAAATATTCTGTTTATATTTTCTTTTAAAACTCCCGACACGTCCACACCGTTTCAAAGCCGATGGAACACTATTCCATATTTTATCTCCAGTGTACTTGATTGAAGATTTGGTGTGTTCTTTATTATAAAAAGGTAAAATGTAATCTTGTCTATTTCTAGTAAAGTGACCATTCTGATCCCGATGAGAAACTACTGAAATCAATGTAGAAGTGTCAAAATTCTCCACATTGAAAACATTATACATATACACACCTACCAAATACACGAACAAATCTGACAATTGTAACAATTCATCTCTTTAAAATAAAAGGCTGTATGATCCAGGTAATTCAATCCATAAATATAGCGAATTGCTCTCTTTTGGAGTATTTAAATTTTATTTCTACCATATTCAGGTGCATTATACCATGCTTCAAGGCCATAGGGGTGAATCATAGAATAATAAAAATATTTCAATACATAAATTGGAATACATTTAGAAAGTTTATTTATTACACCAATGGATCGAGAAATTTTCAGTGATATTGTATCAATATGGTCGCTAAAGTTTAATTTCTTATCTAGGCTCAATCCTAAGAACTTTATTGAATCTACCTGACTCACAACTGAGTCCCCCCTCAGATAATGTTTGAATCAAACTTAAAATCTCCTCTATAACTAAATATCATATATTTCGTTTTTTAACATTAATCATAATCTTATTTGCAATTAGCTATTTTATCAATTTGATAATTTATCACAGTGTGAGCATTTGGTAGATCATGGCGTTTCAACAATGAAGATAATACGATAGAGCTTTGAAATTTCGGTCAGATATTCTAAATGGGTTATTATTACGATATTTATCTATCTTGACTTTCAAGAATGCTATATATAATTTTTGATTTTTTTTTAATAATATGCTATTTTTTCGTATTTTACGAATTTTCAAACGACCCTCGAAACATCAAGGAATCGACCTAGGAGTCTAATAGTTTGCACACATTGTTTTTATGCAGTTCCACAACTTTTCTCTCCTAACGTGAAACCCAACTCTAAAAAGATGAAAAAACGCTCCACCCTAATAAACATGCTTCAGATAGTTGAAGGAGAGTCGAACAGTAGAACTGTCCCAATTGGCCATCACTGATCTGTCTGGCACTGATAATGCCTCTGATTCTGTAGAATAATTTTCCACACTTGAAATTTTGCAGAATTTCACTTCGGAACCAGGATTCAATGTGAAATTGATCGGTATTGTTTTCAAAGAGAAGGTTGTTAAAATTCACTTGTGGGAATGTATCTACATGGACCCAGGTATTAACTGCAAGGTAGAGTAATACGGGGTACGGTCAAGAGCCCCCCCGGTCATGAGCCACCCCGGTCACGAGCCCCCCCGGTCATGAGCCACCCCGGTCACGAGCCCCCCCCTCCCTGTTTTTGTAATCCTTATTTACATAGTTCAACAAATGAAGAACTACTTAGATAGAAATAACTGAGAGTTGCTAATGTAGTTTGTTGTATCCGCTAGTTTGTTGTACTGCACACTTCATGATTGTTTGATGACCTGGCAGGGGGGTTAGTGTAAATAAGGATTAAACAATATAGGTAAATAAGGATTAAAAAACAGGGGGGGGGGGAGGCTCTTGACCGGCTTATGACCTCATATCAAGATGATGGGGATGTGCCATCAGTCCGACGCCCCGACAGTTACATCCTTCTGTATTATTTCTCGTTTCATTTTTTGATTAAAATAAAAAATATGATTAAGCAGGTATACTCAAAATAACTAATCAAAATAAAAAAATAAATTTTCATTTTTGAAATTTTATATTCCTCTTATTTCACTTTATTTCTAATATTAATTATTATTATGTAATCCCTCAATAGATTTCATAATTTAATGTAGTTTGTTGGATCCGCTAGTTCGTTGTACTACATACTTAATGATTGCTTAATAACCTGGTAGGGGGGTTACATACATATGTTTTATGTTAAATCAGTAATTAACTACAAAAGTGTCGGACTAATGAATAGTAACCATGATGATTACAGTTTTGTTGTGAAAGACTCTTCAATGACCCGGGATAATTATTTTACATCGAAACAAGGTATGTTATTAATTCATTTTAGAATCAAATGCTCTAACTTCGTCAAGTCCGAGAAAATTTACAACGTTTTTACTATGTAGTATTTGTATTTTAACTAAATAAGTATATTAAATTTATATACAGCTTTATGAAAGTATAATTATAATTAAATAATTTGATAAGATAATTACTAGGGTTGTGAACTTGTATTATGCGTTTTAAATCATAGATCTTAAGAATAGAATACGAAAATTCAATCAGTCTATAATATTTTCAGGATCAATGATTTGACCCTAATAATTACTAATAAAACAACCCTAAATAGAAATGTAACCCTTCAGTACTAGTGTTCCTTTTTATCATTAGACTTGGAAGCGTAATTCCTGCTATTTTTTTAGACTACTTCACTACTAAGTATGGTGAACACAAGAAAAAGCAATTCAGGAAGTATGAGGATCTTCGAAAGAAAATATCTAAGATATTATTGGATATTATCTTCTTGGAAACCTGCAAGGCCCACAACATTATGCCTAAATTTCTACGTTTTAGACATTACAAATCAAGTTTTAGACTACTTGACTACCAGAAAGGGCAGCGCTACTTTGAAAAGCAGCTGTGCTGCCGCTTACGCTACAGCAGAATGTAGCAGCAGCGCTACTTTCCAAAAAATTATCATATATGCTGTAAAATTGAAATTATAATTTTTACAGCCACGTAAGGTGTAGAAATTAAATGTTGATCCCCTGAAAAAAGATTACGCGCAAGGATAGTGGCAAATAGAAAATAGCTACGAGACATAACTGTCCTTGATCAAGGGAGAACTCAAGAGGAAACCATTGGAAACTAGTGATGCTGTTTTTAAGAGTGACTGTGTGGAAAAACCACCCACTGTAGAATACTGAAACTAATTGCCTCTTATGTTTCACCTGTTACCAGGCCTCTTTCGAAGGATACACATAAGGTTACTATAGACGGAGAAGTATCTTAAGACTGATTATCAAACAGTACTCTACAAAGACAAAATGCGTGAAAACTCTCGACGGCCCTGACTGATGGGCTGAAACATGCCTCACCACATCGCCAACGAATTTGACGTCAACATGGAAGTGGAGATGTGATAATTTGGTCTGGGACCATTGGGAATGAACTGGTCGGATCTTCCACGATTCCAGAAGGAGTAAAAATAAATTCTGCTAATTATATTAACTTTTTGAATTGTGGATTTTTTCATTGGCTGAAAAGGAAACCTGCTGTCTCCTTCTCACTTTAATAAGGAAACTGTGAATTCCCTTAGGAATAATAAGTTCGTCAATGACAAGTTGATGGTATAGCCCAGTCTCTCTCTAGATTCAAACCCAATTGAAGAACTTCAGTCCATCCTGAAGCAAGAATGTGTACTATGTGGGAGGACGTCAGTTCTCGTCGAAAGATGAGCTCTGGAAGGATACTGAAGACTCTTGTAATACGATTACGTCTGATACAATTCAGAAATTGACAGATTTGATTGGATAAGCGTCTTTTAAAATGGGTGGAATAGAGGGGAAATCAAACTTGATATTGACTTAAAATTAGCAGGTAAACTACACATGAACGCTATTGCTAAAAAAAATAACAATAGATATAGATTATTAGGCTTAACTTGTTATATCATCATATATAAATTCATTAGTGTGATAATATAATAGGTAGAGTTATTTAATTTTTGTTTTCAGAGACTGAGTGTAAGAATTAGAAATGGTGTAATATCATAAATTATATTGGGGATGGATGTAACTGTGAAAAGATTCAGATCATATGCTTGACTGTTTTCTGTGACTGTTCTTGATTCACTTCTTTGTTTATCTCTCCTCTTTCTATTTAATCTTTTTAATTCGATTTTTAGGAGTTTTTACATTAATTACCTTCGCAATCTTGTGGAAGGTTATATTTTCATCGGAATTTATTTATTCATTTATTATCTTGTTATTCGCTTAACTGAAAAATTGTTCAACCAAATTGCCTGAAATTTGGTAAAACGATTGGTCCATGTCTAGTGACCTGCTGCTAGTCTTTTGGAAGTAACCCGGTCATGGTCATTTATAACTCCAAAAGTATCGAACCATATTGCATGAAACTTGGTGGGACGATTGGTCAATATGCAGGAACCATTTTGATAGATTTTGGGAGTGATCAGGTCAAAGATCAAGGTCAAGGCCATTTGTAACTCAAAAAGTATTCAACCAAATTGTCTGAAATTTGATGGTACAATTTGGTCAATGACCAGAAATGATCTGGTAGAATTTTGGAAGCGATCCGGTCAAAGGTCAAGATCATTTATAACTCAAAAAGTATTGTACCATATTGCATGAAACTTGGTGGGACGATTGGTTATTATCCAGTTAGAGGTTTCGTTATTTTTTGGAGTGAACGGGTCGAAGCGGAGGCGAAGGTATGCGCTCTACCAAGTGCACATAATCTAGTTTCTATCGATTACATATTTAGCATGTAATATTTTCAATTTTTATTTTATTTTAGAATTGGTAATTTATTCAAATAATTAATAAAAAATTGTAATATAGTAGGTCGGTATCATATTTACTTTAGGTGATCATATTAGGCATTGTTTTTTCTTTTTATTTATGTACTTCTCCTTATATCATGAATTGGATAATCAATTTTAAAGCTTGAGTTAAATCAAATATTTTCAACGCTGAGTCTAGAAAACCTTACCAAAATAGATATAGAATTATTTAAAAAGATTATTTTTACATTTTTATTGTTATGCTTAGTACGCTGAAAATGAGTAACTTTTAGTAAAATGATTTTAGCATCCGAAAAAATATTTGAATTACTTACAATTTTCTAAAGTTACTCGCAATGTAGATGCACATTTCCAGAACATTTAAGAAAAACCTTAGAGTTAGACCCATTTTAATACAATAAACGCACCTGCATAAAAGCTTAATACGATGTGTAAGTTGATCGTATTAGACGGTTCTGTCTTAATATCAAATATTCACATTGCGTATCATAATTATGGCCGTACTATGAATCGTTGTTTAAATATCAGTTGATCGTTCTGCGCGGATTTGTCTGAATATCACTTACAACTGATTAGCTATCTTGGGTCGCGCACTTGTATAGACTTTTATCTAGATTCCTCAAATAACTTTTAACATTTTTGATTTTAAAAGAAGCTGCAGCGCGAAAAACCTCTAGCGCTTATGAAAAAAGTAGCGGCGCTGCCGCTACTTTAGCACAGAAGTAGCGGCACTGCCGCTACATAAAAAGAAGCGCCGCTATTAGCGCGCGCTACATGTAGCGGCGCTGCGCCCACCTCTGTTGACTACTAAGTATGGTGAACACAAGAAATAACAATTCAGGAAGTATGAGGATCTTCGAAAGAAAATATCTAAGTTACTATTGGATATTATCTTCTTGGAAACCTGCAAGGCCCACATTATGCCTAAGTTTCTACATTTTGGACTTTACAAAACAAGTCTTCGTACGTATTTTATATTTTAGTTGATAATGATAGCAGAGCCTATCGAAACGTCCTGTTTTGAAATAGAAATGTACTATTCAGTCCTAGTGTTCCTTTTTATCCTTATACTAAAACTAAGTTGAGGAGAAACCTCAACTTTGTTTTGGATGGAGTCAAAATCTTGGTGAATTGCCAACTTGAGAAATGGTCTCCACAGACGCAATTTTTGATAATAGTTCAGTTATACTAGAGAGTTTCTGATCACATAAAATTTCTATCCAACCTTTGTAATTATGTCTCGTATAATTGTAAAAATAAAACATTAGAACTATTTTATGCTGTTTTCTTATTATCTTTAATTAAACATATAATAACTTCCTATCACGCGCGTTCGTTTTTTTTTTAGGTTAAAATTTTTCACAATTACGTGACTCTGGGAGTCGCCACAGTATAAAGATTAGGGGAGTAGCCCAGTTGTGTGTTATTATTTTTCAAGTGGATGGTGCGTGACGTCAGAAATCTTTAACCAATCAGCTACTACCAGAGTCACGTGATTGTGAAAATTATAGACAAACCAAGGCTAGATATTAATCAAATAACAATAGCAAACGCGCGCTCCAGGATTGCCGTTGCAGCCACGTCTTCCCTCTACTCAGTCTACTGTGTTTCAGCCAGCACTGTCGAGTGGCGACTGCTGCGAGTAAACCTCTCGTCTGACATAACCAAGCAAGCTGACCACGGCGGTTTAAAATTAGGATATACGTCTCACCCACCGCGGTCAAACGGTGGATGAGAAACGGTTCCGCGGCGGCTGACCCGCTTGTTTGACAGGGTGGTGAAAAAAGCGTTGCTTAAATGGTCAGAAAACGGACAATGAAGTAAATTCAAACATAATATATATCTTTATTAGACTACAAGCCCATTAATAAAACAGATTTATTTCCATGTTTTAAAAGTATTCAAAGAATTTTTCCTTTCATAAAATATTGATGATCCGGAGAAATGTATCTTAAATTGAAAAAGATTCATTTTTTGACAAGGGTCGTTTAGTTGCAAGAGGATTGTACGATCTGACGACAATTTTTATTTTATTCCGCAACTCCTTTAAGGGGATGGTTTCCGGTATTTAGGATGTACCAATAATACTTGTCCGTTTGAGCTGAGATTTTAACATAAGGTGTAAAGTGAAAAGAAATCATATGCTCTCTTTTGAGATTTTTTCATTTTGGGGCCCCCCTCCCCCGTGGGGGTCGAAAAACCTTCTTTTTCGACCCCCCCCCCCCCCCGGGAAACTATAGAACGGCTTGGGGGTTGGTGCTACAGAAAAATTTATTGAAGCTAATATGTTCTCTACTACTATCCTAAGGTCGTGGTGCAGCTTTTTTTTTGAATTTCTATCTGAAAAATTTTTTATTTGAATTTTAAAAAAAATTGTCATATTTTTTTTTTTTTTTTTTTGTTTTTCAAAAAAAATTAAGTTTATAGAAAAAGTTATAGGAAAAGGGCTTCACCACGACCTTAGGAATTTCGGTCTGAACATATTAGCTCTTATACATTTTTCTGTAGCACCAACCCCCAAAAAGTTCTATACTTTTGAACGTGGAGAATTTGAGAAAAAATGGTACTGAGATAATGGAGGAAGAAAAATATTTTTCAATAAATTTTTTAAATTAAAAAAAAAACTATATGCTTTTCGTCCCAGCCAAGAAGACTCATCAGGTCGCTTCGGGGGTCAACCCAGGCAGCGACGAAGCCTTCAACCATAAATGGGAGGCAAAAAAACAACACAGAAAGAACACAAAAACAACAAACGACCTCAAAACAACCTCAAAACTCTCCAGGGGCGTATGCTGGATCAGCAGTCGCAATTGAAGATCTCTTACGCTTACGTCTGGGAGTATCAATCAGTGCTGGTCGAAGCAACTGAATACGATTCATAACTGTTTGAGGGGGAGGACGCATCTTCACCAACAAAGAGCCCAGAACACTTCCAAAATTGTGATTGAGCGCAGAATAGATTGCTGCAAACACAGCTCTATCTTTACTGCAGAACTTGACCTTCAAACACAGGCGCCACAATTTGGAATGAATACTCTCGTTAGGATTCTGGGTCTTCCCTCCCAAACATTTATGAAGCAAAGATGGAGACGTTAGCTCTAAATAGATATTTAGAATCTCCGCGCGGGCAGCATTTGGAATCTGGTTTAGATAGAGTTTCTTCTGCAAATGAGAAACAGGAACAACCCCTTCAGCTGTAGCCCTTTGTACCCAGCACCAAGAATCGGAACCTGAAGGGCAGGAATCGTGTCGTGGTTCTTCGTCAGTACTAACTGCATGGTAATAAGTTGCAAGAACGGACTTTCTCATTGACTCAACTGTGCCTCCACATTCTGAACGGATATTCTGACCGAAATGCTGAGTCAGTTTATCTATTACAGAATCTGTTAGCATGTTTTGTCCTCCAAGAGTACTTCTTCGCATCTTTTTACCTTTAGCAGTAGTGACAATAGCAACAGATTCCTTCTTCAACTTCCTCAACCTAGTACCAAGCTGTTTACAGACGTGGTTTACGCATTCTTCCTTTAGTACGGGCGTGTCATAAGGACCGGAGCCACCATTCAATGCTCGAACAGCATTGAAGGCAGATGAGTCACCATCACCCACAAAAGTCAAATAGCGTAAACCAAGTCTTTCAGAACGTGACCAAAGTATTACAGCCGCAGCGGATTCCATTGCCCCTGCTTTGCCATCGAAATTTATCGTGCAACCATTGTGAGTTTCTTTCCAAATTTCAAATTCCTCTTGTGAGGAGGAATTTTTCTTTTTAGTACATGCCTCACAATAGTTGCACAATACAACAAAATCTACAACAGATCCTAAATGACAATCCATCACAAATGCCGCAGCAATATGTGACTTATAACCGCGAGTCATCCAAGTTCCATCAAAGCTAACATCAATATCTAGCATTCCTGTAGTAGCATTGGGTAAACGATTCAATTCCTTACCATAGTAATCAACTAAACCTTTCACACCAATGCTATCAGGACCTAACATCTGTTCGCGATATAGATTCATCTGGCTATATATATATATTTGGTAACAGCATAATAAACCGGTTTACCCATAGTATGCATGTGCATGTTATTTCCTGATTTCAATATACCTGCATACCCTGTGGCGTTGATAACTGAATTATAAACAGTGGCAATAGTAGCATATGTGTACTTCGATGGTTGCCCATCTAGGGTCACAATTGCACTATCCCCTGAGACAGTTTCCGCAACGTCACAAAGACTGCAAGTGAATTCAATAGAAGAATCAACATATACAGTCACAATTCTACCAGTTTTTATACCATTACAAATATCACATACTTCAGTTACTTTAGCTAACAGATTCTCCACGACCGCTGAACTTATTACAATATAAGGGTTGGATACCCCTGCTTTTGGTTGCTCAGATGCAAAAACAGAGACTCGACGCCCAAATGTAGTAGGTTGAGGGGGGGGGGGGGAGGGGTCTATAGCTATTGCATCAGCTATATCGCAAACAGGTGTTACTTTACGTTTGAAATTACGACGTTTAGGCGGCATAATTACTTACGTGAGCAGGGCAAAGAACAACAAGACAAAAGAATAGCTATCACAATACTGATCCACGTATAGAAAGGTACCACACACACTTTGCTAATACACAGTATACACAGAACAATTTCAAAACATCTGCACTCAAGAGCGTCAGAGTTATAACTGAAGAGCAAAACGAGCGCGCACAGAGATTGTTAGTGGGTGAAACCCACTCTCTATAAGAGAATAACTCCCTAACCCCCAAACTGAGAAGCGCGTTTGACACACGTACAAACGTACTAGGTGAATGGAATTTTTTATGAGTTTTCTTTGGTAGATTTGCAGGGTAACTAAATTAAAAAAAAAAAACCGAAAAAAATGGAAAATACCGGAAACCATTCCCTTAAGAAAATTAAAATGTTTTTGTTATGTGAAATGGATTAAATATCTCAAAATCTTCCTTCAATCGAATTACTAAACCAGAGCTACAATGCCACTCTTAAAAATTAAAGTCAGACATCAACTTCTTGAAAAAGATTTTTCGCGCCGTAGAGATGATGACAAGATATTATTTATCATGAGAGAAACTGTATTTTATATGAACGAAGAAGTAAATAATCAGAACATTGGCAATATGTTCAACGGAATAACCGGCCTGATTTTGATGATGACCGAATTCATCACTGTGAAAATTAGAATCATCACTCTGACTTTCATTTTGCAGTGGTGGCCTGAACTTTTAAAATTTAAACTTGTGCTTTCCTTTTCGTACCATATTGTCAATTTATAAAAAGAATAGTTTTAAATCCATTTTAAACCTGAAAAAACATCTATTTTATTAGTGGAGTTGTTGTTTAGTAAAGATATTTTTAATGATTGAACTTACTTCATTGTCTGATTTCTTACAGTTTGTGCAAGGCCATTTTCACCACCCATGATTTCACCAACAAAAATGAATAAAACTTTATCAAAATTTAAATGTTGATAGGAAAGAGTTCAAGTAACAAAATGATGCTTGAAAACTGTACCTTCAATAGTGGTTGAAATGTTATTAATTTAAATTTGAGTTCATGTTATTTTGTGACACCCTGTATAGTTTATTCTTCAAAGATATAGAGGGTATTTCCAAAACAAGATAGCTTTTGAAATGTATATAAAGCATTTCAGATTCAATTTTTAGGTAGTACCTTCAATATGCACTGTAGTGTTCGCAAGCCGTCAATAATGACAGCATTTTTATATATTAGTTATTCCTTCCACTCTTATATTTAAATTTATCCAACCAAATAACATTAAATTTAATTTAGTTATTCAAACCATATATTCAACTCATTTCAGAATAATTTGATATTCATGCTATACCATCTGCTTGCCAAGCATGTTATTAGGTTAGTGTGACGGGCAGACAGACTGACTGAAGTCTCTTCCATTCTAAATTGAATATGTTCATATTAATTTGAGTAATTGTTTTTTAATTAAAAAAATGTTGTTGTTTGGAAGCCATGTATTTGATTTTAAAACAATTTTTCGACATCAAATTAGAAAATCATAATACTGTTTGTGTAATACTCATTTATCGGTTATAATTCAATTCACTTCACGATCGAATAGATTTAAAAATATATAAAAATTATCTTACTACTATAGAATATTTTAAAAGACCGTATAATACACGAATTTAAAATCTTTGCAATCAGAATTACACTGAACTCATTAAAAATGGGCAAATTAACATATTAATTGAATATTGCGCTGACAACAATGGTTAGGTTTTTAGGGGGCCAGTCTAATCAACGCTCTGAGAGCGCATTAATTAAGTAGGGGAATCAGCAGATTAATTTGCTTGGATCTTAACTAATACAAATTAAAAACTAATGTTTTGTTGTAATAATAAATGTAAATGCTATATTTGAAGTGTGAATTGTGATAGTTAATGAACACTTAAGATATTAGTTCAGTATCAGTGTTCTTCTTCATTTGGAATAGAAAGTATCCTCGGTATTAATTTTGAAATCAAAACAGAAATAATTTTAGGGAATAAACTTGCAAATGTTCATGAATGTAAGAAAATAAGAAATCGAAAATTATTTTTAGTAATAGAAATCTAAGAGTTTTGAAGAAATATTATTCTAGTAGGCATAATATTACAATTGTGATTTTTTAGAATGGAGTTTTGATAATTAGAATATTACCATCGCTAGCAATCATCATGATACCACATTTATTCTAATGTAATACTATTTGAAGTTGTACCGGTATTTATTGCTTTTTAAGGTATCCACCAATGTAATAAATATTAAATATGGTAAATAGAAAACATTTTGGACCAATAGTTTAAATAAATAAATGTCATGGAGACACTGATACCAGAACAATAATTTACAATCCTATACATTTGGGTTCAGACCTATCAAACTAAAGTGAGAGAACTATTAAAGGAATTTTAGTTTTCGATGTTTATAAAATGACTAGTGTCTGTTTTATTTTAAACTTTTTAGTCAAAACTTATTTCTTAGAAATTCAGAATTTATATGTTTCATTTTACATAATTAGTACAAGTGATATTAAAATAATTTATTCGCTCTATATTCCCTTTATAGTTCATACAGTGTGCTCATCAAAATTGTATCCACGACCACTGAATATAAGACTACGTATCTATGGTACCAATATATTATGCATACTATTATTGAATGATGAATAATGCAGATTCAATGGCAGTGGATAGGTTTTTGGTGGACACCCTCTATCAGTGTATAGTGATGTGGTGCCGAAATAAAATTTTGTTAAAGTTGCTTTGATGAAATGGTTTGGAAATATTCTTTAGCAATTTTGCTTATCTCATGTATATATACTTTCTTTAAAGAGACACTGCAAATAAATTCAAAGGATAATTTTCATATAAACATATCAGAGGAAGACTGGAACGACTTCAATTGAACATCTTGAAATATTAACATATTTCAAAAATTATCTAATCAGGAATTGAACCCTGGCACACGCGCAAGCTAACTATTATTAACTAGTTTTAATGTGGAGTTTTAGGATAAGTCATCTAGTCACAACCTATAATGGTATCTATTGATTGTGATGGATGGGAATCTATTAATGAGCTGTAAAATATTTTAACAATAAAATGGAATATATTGAAAGGATTTTTAGGAAAGTGTATTATTTACAATATAATAGCAAAACTATAACTTAATTGAATGAAAAGTGAATTAGTTATTAATTATCTAAATTATTAACAACATTAAACACTTTGAAAAGGAGATAAATTTGCCAATTTGTATACCTAACAATTTACTGTTCCGATACATAAAAATGACCAATTTAGCAAGTACTGATATTGTCGGTTCATACTTAAAATTAATTGTGTAGGCTCTCTTAAACCATGGATTCCAAACCGGATCAACAGACCTTCTAGGGAGTCCACGAAAATAAAATGGTATTTTGGGGGTTCACAGAAGGAAGGAGGTCCGCCGAATACTATATCGGCCATTTGTTTGGTATCTGTATCGGATCGCCAAATAATAATTCAAAAATACAGATACTATTAAAATGTCTTTTTTTTTACAATTACTTATAACGTTTGTTATTGCTTTAGTTTCTATTGTTGGAAAAAGTATATACGATGAATATCATTATAAATAATTAATTTGGTATGAAGTGTCTTTTCTTTTAAGTTTAACAGCAGCACAACAATAAATTGAAAACTTACGTGTTCAGAAAAACGTAGAGCAACTGAAAAAAATTAAAATCACTTAGGACAGAAGTATTTTGATTATAATGATTAAATAATAATCATTATTATTCTGGTTAAATTGTTATAATTGCATCAACTCTTGAGTCTAAGATTCCGCCACCTAGATAGGATCCTATTGTGAACATTAACCATAACCTAACTAATTCTATTTTCTTTTCTCCCGTTGTTGCTGAGGAAATTGTGGGCATTGTTGGTAAACTAAAGAACTCTAATTATGGATTATATGATGTACCTACTAGAATATTTAAATCTGCCATTGTTCATTTATCGCTACCCATTTCTCATATTATTAACGATTATTATTTCCTGATATTCTTAAAAAAACTACTGTGATTCCTGTGTACAAATCTGGACCAATTTTCATTATAGACCGATATCAATTCTACCCCTTTTAAGTAAAATATTTGAAAGGTGTATTTATAATAGAATGATCTCATTTTTAGGCATACATGATGTGTTGAGTGGTTTTCAGTTTGGGTTCCGAAAGGGAATGAGTACAACAGATACTCTCTTAAATGTCGTTGACCGCATTTATGAAGAACTAGATGGTAAACAGCATGTAATTGATGTATCAGTGGACCCTAAGTAAAGCGTTTGACACCGTGAGCCATGACGTCCTTATTAGAAAATTATATAAATATGGAATTAGAGACCTGTCTCTTGAATGGTTTCAAAGTTATCTCTTTGGTCGGAAACAACGAGTAAGAATTAGTTCCCACTTTTCTGCTTATAGGACATTAACTGCTGGTATTCCACAAGGCAGTATAGTGGGACCTTTGTTATTTCTTCTTTATGTTAATGACCTACCTGATGTCTGTAATTCCACAGTATAAAGATTTACTGTGGTAATTCTGCTTATTTCACTTTGTTCGCTGATGACACCACTGATCTTTGTACCTGTTCCTATTATGTTGACTTGGTGCCCGACACTAATTTTGTTCTTTCTAGCCTGAATGAGTGGACAGTAAATAACCGTTAATCTTTTAATGCGAATAAAGGGGCCTTTACACGATAAGTGCTCAGTGCCACTGCTCTATGCCACGCCCACTTTGCTTTTGGTGGTGACCAAGCTATCGCTCTGAGAGCGAACGCTCACCACAAAGTGCCACTGTCTGTCAGTAGCGATTGCCAGACAATCAACAACCCCTTTCATTGGCCTAGTTGAAGAGCACAGATGTCTATGGAAAATAAAATCTAAAGATTATAAAGATAAAACACTAACAGCGTTAGTGTTTAATCCATACTAGATGCTAACCGCGATACTAAAGTGTCAGTGCCCACCAAGCACATTCTGCTCGTGTAAAGGCGCTGATCTAATTGGTGGGCAGTGTGGTTAAAAAAGTGAGGTGAATAGTAGCACTGACCAGTGCTCGTGTAAAGGTCCCTTAAGACTTCTTTGCATTACTATTCACAAATCGCAGTAATGATATTGCAACGCCCTCTTTATTGAAAGTAGCTAGCACTAAAGTTTTCTTTGAGAATTGTATTAAATTTTTGGGCATATACATAGATCGTAAGTTATCATCTTCTCAGCATATTAATTTTTTATGTACTAAACTCTCAAAAACTACTGGTATCTTGTATAGAATTTTTAAAAATGTCCCTAAGGACATGCTCAGAAGTTAGCATTATAATCTTTTCTATCCCTACTTAATTTTGGTGTGCTGATTTGAAGCGATTCGGCCGATGTTCACCTTAATCCAGGATACAGTAACATAGGGTATGGTAATCAGCTGATAGAATCTATAGTTTGACGTGACCACCGGATGACTGGAAATGGCGACTCTGACCACACTTTGAAACATGGGAAAACCTACTTAAACTTAGCATTTCTAAATTTAATTTTTTTCTGATCAATTACTAACTAGGCATTGGTTAAATTGTATTCCATTATTTTTTTCCTTATTTGTTATTCATAGGAACTACAATTTAGCAGTTAACTAGCACTACTTTACGCTCCTAGGTACCATATTTTAAAGACCATATTTTTTATAGATAAGTTAAAGAAATTAACAATAAAAACACACATGAATTATATCTATATATTCAACTTTGAGGTTCAATCGCCATTTTTGCTTTTCTTTTGTACCAAACCCTTATAAAATGACTTCAAACTTCTCGATATTAACATGCAAATACGAGGAATTATAAGCCACTCGGTCACAAACAAGGAATGTGTTGTTGTGGTGACGTCATATTTTTGTGTCGTCTGCTAGGTACTATACCCGATTATGTTGCTGTACCGTGCCTTAATCCACTTATTGTAATACAAAAGAGAATTGTGAGAATAATAACTTCTTCTGGTTACTTAGACCATACCCTGCCAGTGTTCCATAGAACCGAAATATTACAAATTAAAGATATTTATAAATTTACTCTGGCATACATAATGTATGTATAAGCTGAATCAATCAGGACTCATTGACTACCCAGATCATGTTTACAATACAAGAGGCAGAGATATCGCTATACTTACCTTTCAAAGACTTGCTCTATGCCAGAGATCCTTATCCCATAGTGTGGGCCTAGAATTTGGAACAGTTTGCCTAATTGTATTAGAAATTCTCCTTCAAACAGCATTTTTAAGAAAATATTAAAGTCTCATATTATCAGCTCATACCATTAGTAATTACCATAGTCAAAACTTTTTTTTTTCCATTTATAGATAATTCCCTTAGTCTAGTCATATTTGTTTCTATTGTTTTAATAGTTTATTAGCTATCCACTGTGTTCTACTATGATGCACGAAAAGATATTTAATCTTATACATATATGGGGTTGAATTTTTGAAATGTATTAAGGAATTAACCTAGCTGACAACGCAGTCTGGCAAACTGTGTTGCCTAATTGTACGGCCAATTTATTCAATAATTTTTTATTTATAAGTAAGTAATTATAAAGTTTAAAAAACAGACAATTTAAATATATAAGTCATAAGTTCACGTACTGTGACGTACGTAAGTTTGTAAACAAAATGGCTGACAGGATGACGCTCTGTTAGTAGGTATATTCGAAACCGACTCTGAGTCTCGGACATTCTAACTTGTACTAAAATGGTTATACACGGTGGGTCAAAATCAGGCGGCTAACATAGCCGTTCCGACTCATGACAATCGTGTTATCTTATATCTTCTCAGTGTTCTATTAGACACGAGGGTTCGTGCACGCGATGTGTCGATCTCAGACCTGACTGAGTAAGTTGAGTAACGGTTCTCGTTAGCACAACAGCTGATGTTAACTTACACATTATTCTTCAGAATACTTAAGGTATCTGATCATTTTGCTCAAATTTTTTCTCATCTTTGGACTTTTAACTGATGTAAGAAGATCAATTGATGAATATTTAGGCAAGTGTTGCCATCTTAATGACTTGAATAAGCGTTTGGTGGAGTGCGTACTAGATGCGTACACTCTTCCTCGTTTCTCAAACGTCACTGAGCCGTGCGCGAATGCTCACTGAACTGTCAGTCTGTCGGTAGGGTCACCACACGACACAGCGGAACAACAAGATGCTAACACGATGATCACGCTTATACGTTGTTGGTTAGTTGTTACACCGCTTCCTTCTACTAGTACTTCCATGGTCAATATACCATTGTGTTTGTTAACTTCTCTTACATATATAGTTAGAAATTCAAAAAAAAAAATTCGAAGTTGATGAATCAGTCATTATAGTAAACGGTGTCAAAAGTGTGCTGGCGCACAAACTAAAATAAAAGTTACGAATATTGTTATATTTATTTAAAAAAAACTATCTGGCCTCCATTTCTTGCAAAACATAATTCTATTCTGGTTCTCATTGCTGCCACAACTCTTTTATTAGTGATGCAGGGTTTTCTGAGTAAATTCAATTCACTAGTGATTCTGTCATTCAAGTTGTCTACATTTACTGGCGGAGTACCGTACACTTTACTCTTTATATATCCACTTTAGAAAAAATAACACGGGGTCAAGTCCGGGTGTAGGTCATGAGCCCCTCTGTAACACAAGCCCTTATTTACCCATATTATTTAATCCCTATTGACCCTTTTTCTAGTTCATTACTGATTAAACATAAAATATATGTATATCAGGGGGCGTGCCACCTCCCCCCCCCCCCGAACCCCATAACAAGATCTCTAAACAATCATGGAGTGTGTAGTACAACAAACCAGCGGACACAACATACTACATTAAATTGTGAGATCTGTTATCCCTTCATTTGTTTAACTAGGTAAATAAGGATTAAAAACAGGGGGGCTCATGACCGTGGGGTACGGTCAAGAGCCCCCCCCCCCCTCCCTGCTTTCTTAATCCTTATTTACCTAGTTAAACAAATGAAGAACTGCTTAGATAGAAATAAGTGAGTTGCTAATGTAGTTTGTTGTATCCGCTAGTTTGTTGTTCTGCACACTTCATGATTGTTTAAAGACCTGGCAGGGGGGTTCGGAGATATACATATATTTTATGTCTAATCAGTAATGAACTACAAAAGTGTCTATAAGAATTAAATAATATAGGTAAATAAGGATTTAAAAACAGGGGGGCTCATGACCGGGGGGGGGGGGCTCTTGACCGGGGGGCTTATGACCTAGGGTGTAGGTCATGAGCCCCCCTAGGTCATAAGCCCCCCGG